>JAYMFT010176614.1:0-12130 GCA_038088735.1 Panulirus argus
TACTCTCAGCTTTCTCCTTTCACACACTTTTCCAAACTCAGTCACCAACTTCTGCAGTTTCTCACTCGAATCAGCCAGAGTACAAACATATTTGTAAATATTTACATAGAAGATACTTAGGGTTAAGGGAGAAAGAAAACTTCCCATGTATTCTTTGCGTGTTTGAGAAGGCAACTAAAAGTGGTGGGAGCAGGGGGACTGGAAATCCTTCCCTCCAGTTCTACTTTTCCAAAAAGAAGGAACTGAGAAGGGAGCCAAATGAGTTTTCTCTCTATGACTCAGTCATTTGTTCTTGAGCGCTGCCTTGCAAATATGTATGAGAAAAAATTTACAAAGAAGACATGGTTTTACACAAAAGTAAATAATGAAGTCCTCTCATGTAAAAAGAAGTAATTTATCTTTCTTGAGACAAATTAAAAATTTTACTGACCTATTGTCCTTTTTTAGTTGATTCCACTGTGATTGGCTGACATTCAATTCTACAGCTGTATTCAAACTGCTACATTCCTCAACATTTGTGCTTGGAGTCAGACAACTTGCATTAATATTTTCTGGAGTAGAATATGTCTCTCTGAAAACTGATGCTTCACATGACATAAGACTCTCATTTGCTGATGAATTCTCCTGAGAAAACAATATAATTGTTAGATAATATATAATAAAAAAAGACTCCATGTTGTAATATAATGTGGGTTTGGGATATATATACTGCCTTTCTGTCTCCTTAAGGAATTCTCATAAGTAAAATTCCATGGAGGAAACTGAATGAAATATTCTGACACAAACTGTAATTACTTGGATTAAGAAACAATCTTATCTTTAAGCAACAGAATATAAACTCAGATAACTACAGTGCTATCTACACACAAAACCCACTTAAGTACTCCAAATTATACAGATTACTAATTCTTCAAAGTAAGGTTGTTTGAAGGTATTGCTTAGTTTTTCAAGCCCATATTACACTAAAGGCAAGTCTCTGTCAAATATGATTCTCTTTACAGCATTAAATGGCTTACAATAGGATTTTCTAACTCCTATAGGTAGTGTTACTGTGAACTTTATGTTAATAATAAAAAACACATATCTAACATATACGAAAAATTTTGATCTCTGAATATAAAACAAATCATGGAAAGCATTCAAAATTTGACCAGTAAAGAAAAAACTGTTTGAGCTCAGAAACAGCATGGCTATGGCTGCATCTGACCTAGGTGTGAACTTAAAAAAATTGTCTTTTCACAAGGTTTCAGTGTGCCAAAGCAACAACCAACTGCCACCTGGTCTTCCAAAAAGGAGCCTTACTTAAGAAAAAAAACATCAAAACCCAACACAATTTGGACTGCATTGTTTGTTCTATACATCATTCTTACAAACTAAGTAATTTTTTTCAATTAGTAATGTTTTTCTTACCTGATTGCCATTTCCCACATTTGTGTGGAAGCACTAGGAAAGACAAAGGGAGGCCATATCCACTTACATCCATTCTCTAGCTGTCATGTTTGATGCAATGAAACCAAAGCTCCCTAACCACAACCATGCCCCATTGATATTTCCATGGTTTACTCTGGATTTTTCACATGCCCTGGTTCAGTCCAATGACAGCACATCAAACCTAGTATACCACATCATTCCAAGTTGCTCTATTCCGTGTAAGCCTTTCACCCTCCTGCAAGTTCAGGCCCCAACTGGTCAGAATAATTTTCACTTCATCCTTCCATCTCCAATTAGGTCTACCCATTTTCCTTTTCCCCTCCACTTCTGACACATATATGCTCTTTGTCAACCTCTTCTCACTCATTCTCTCTATATGTCCATACCATTTCAGCACACCCTCTTCAGCTCTCTCAACCACCTCTTTTTATTACCACACCCCTCTCTTACCCTATCATTACTTACTCAAACAAACCACCTTACACCACATAAATTCTTAAAAATTTCATTTTCAATGCATCTACCTTCCTCCACACAGCCTTATCTATAGCCCTTACCTTGCATTCATAGAATATTGTTGGGACTACTATACTTTCAAATATACTCATTTTTGCCCTTCCAGATAATGTTCTCTGTTTCCACAAATTCTTCAGCACTCCCAGAACCCGCCCTACTGACTCACTTCCACTTCCATGATCCCATTCACTGCCACATCCACTCCCAGGTATCTAAAACACTTCACTTCCTCCAAGTTTTCATCATTCAAACTCATGCCCCAACTAACTTGTCCCTTAACCTTGCTAAACCTAATCACCTTGCTTTCATTCACATTTACTCTTTACTTCCTCCTTTCACACACTCTTCTAAACTCAGTCATCAACTTCTGCAGTTTCTCACTCAAATTTACCACCAGTGCTGTATCATCAGCAAGCTACTGACTCACTTCCCAGGCTCTCTCATCTCTACAGACTGCACACTTGCCCCTCTCACCAAGACTATTGTATTTACCTCCCTCACCATCCTAACTATAAGCAAATTAAACAATCATGGTGACATCACATACCCATGCCACTGACTAACAATAACTTGGAGCCATTCACTCTCCTCTCTTCCTCCTCATACTCATGCCTTAAACCCTTGATAAAAACTTCTCACTGCATCTAAAAGCTTTCCTCTCACACCATACATTCTTAAGGTGTTATACAAAGCATCCATATCAACCCTGTCATATGATCTTTCCAGATACATAAATGCCACATACAAAGCCATCTGTTTCTCAAAGTATTTCTCACACACATTCCTTAGAGCAAACACCTGATCCACATACCCTCTATCATTTCTGAAACCACAACTCCCCCCTTTTTTTTAACACAGTGAAGATTCCAGTCATGGACAAAGCTCCACACTAAAGCCAGGCTTTAAATGAAATACAGAGCATTATGTAAGAGAAAAAGAAGAGACAAGGGAAACTATTTATGAATTTTGAAAGGAGTGAAAAACCTCTTTAAAAAAAATGTCACATGTGGCAAAGACATGAGAAGGTAGAGTTTCAAAGTTCTGAGGTGTAGGGGAAGAAACAGTTATCTTGAGTTGCCAATGGCCACACAGTAATCATGTGACAGCAGCTTGCTGAGTATTGTGTGGTCTAGCTAGTGGTGAGGGAATACAAGCAGCCAGCTCTCGGTAGCAAAAGCTAAAGTAGTCCCTATACAAGAGGGAAAGTGAGCCAATATTGTGGCATAGGGCAAGAAGGTCGAGTTTGGAAGTTAGCCTTGGAGAGTTTATACATTCAGAATGCTTTTGACTTAACTCTGTCAAATATGGATGTAGTACTCCATACAAGGACAAATCAATCCTTTGTATAAACAGAGCAACTGTTCAGAAGAAAAGAAGCTTCAACATCTAAACAGGACACCCAGTTTCTTAGGGGCAGACTTAGCTATTTCTGTAATGTGGGTTTTCCAAGAAAGAGTGGATGTTACAGCAATACCAAATATGTTCACTGAGTCAAATGGTAGAATTACAGAACCACTACAAGAGAGACGAGGGTTGTGAGGAGTTCTCGATAGAGAGATGGATAAAAGCTGGGTCTTGGAGGCATTAAACTTGACTAGATTTTGTCTTCTCTACTGAGATATCCTGTCTGAGTTTATTGAGAGAGCTGTGTCAGGATAAGATGCAGATCGAGTGAAAAAAGGAGCAGAATCAAAGGACATGGATGAATGCATTGTTTAGTCATCAGCGTATGATGCTCTGTACATGCCTTCACCCTCTCAGTCAATATCTCTAGGGTAAGGGAGAAAGAATTTTACCTTTGTATTCCCTGCATGTCATAAAAGGCAACTAAAAGGGGGTGAGAGCAGGGGAAATCCCAATTCTTTTATTTCAATTTCTAAAGGACAGAAAGTAAATAATAACTCATAAACAAAAAGGAATGGGATACTATTAATCCTTGGGATGAAAGAATTGGACTGGTTGCACATCTTGACAGTACACATTTAAGAGAATAACCACTTTGTAAGTGGATGGGAGCCAATGGGTCAATGGCAGTCTCTGATTGGTCAGAGAAGGCCTGAAATAAGTGAGTGGCAGCCATCTAATTGGAAGGATAATGATGACTAGGGAAAGCCAACATTCCCAGAGAGAAATACGGAGGGTTACAAGATCCTGTGCCCATTATCTCAAGAGGATATCTCTCATGTTTGAGGGACACCCTTGCAGAGGACAGGGAAAAAAAAAATCAATATCATAGTTCCAAACCACTAAACATTACCATTACTGAACAAATATACTAATGTTGTAAAACTTGACTCATGATTGTGATGAAACATTACACTTCTTTTGTGGTGAAACATTAAACTTTAAGTTTTACAGTGGTACATGCTATCAGTCAATATGATGGTATCATATCACAAAACATTACCATTTTAGAAAAAATATTCTAAAATTGTAAACTCCAGCTTACAAGTGTAATGAAACATTAAACTTGAAGTCTTACACTGGATGGTGCTACCAATCACACAATACATGTCTGTTTACACCATATCATATACATCTTCAATCTACAGTTTATGTAAGTTTTAATATTCTATTTCCTTTTGTCTACATTCTCCTGCTCATTTACTCAATTTACTTTCCTACCCAAAGAACCACTTCTATGAACCTCCTTCACCACACAAAAACCTGGCCATATCCACCTGGAAGGACCACAGATGTGACACATAAGGAATTTTTCACACATGTAACCCCATTTCTTGAAAACTTCCTGTCACATAACTTATTAAATTTCTGTAAGCTATCTGCATTAAAGACATCTTCAGTCATTTCATTCCATTCATTCAGCACTCTTATACAATAAAAGTAGTTCCCCAAATCTTTTTTAACGTCTGAAACTTAATTTCATGCTATGTCCTCTACTTGTTCTATCACTACATATCTTGAAGAACTATTCACTGTCTATGTCACTAAACCGCTTTAAAAATTCATAGGTAGTGATCAGGTCACCCCTTACTCTTCTCTCTTCCAAGGTGGGAAAATCTAAAGCCTCTATCCTTTCCCTGTAACTCACCTGTGTTAATTCTGTTATCACTTTTGTTGCTCTCCTCTGGACCTTCTCTATTAGTTTTTTATACTTCTTTAGGTACAGTGACCAAACATGAGAAGTAATTCTAGTCTTGGCCTTTGTAAGATGTGAATTGCTTGCTGAACAATTCCTTAAACACAAACTTTAATACTATTCTATTATCTGCAAGGAGATAGTTGGTCCTCTTAACCATCCTCCAAGGGTAGGACATTAGCAACAGGTCAGGGACAATGTCAACTCCAAAGTCTTCCTCTTTCACAAATTTCTTCAGCTTGTTTCCTGCTAGATGATAATCATGATGTGGCCTTTTTTCATTCTGACCCATCCTCATTACTTTACATTTACCTGGGCTAAATATCATTAACCATGTATCATACATTGACTTTAGAGTTTTTCGGTCCTCCATACTTTTCAAGTCATTTTCATCAATAAAGAAGAGTAAAGGTCCAAGGACAGAGCTCTGTGGCACATTGCTGGTCACCTTCACCCATTATGAGAAAGCTCCTTTGACATTAGTTTATGCCTAATTTCTGCTTCTTAATCAGACCCCATGCAGTACAGTGTCAAAGATGCCAATCTGAAATATCTGATTCTCTTACACTCATCCTCTCTTAATCCTCACTTTGCCTCAGAGAAATAAAACTATTGTATTCTAAGGCCCCTCTAGAATTTCCTCCCTTCCCTTACATGTATAGCAGGCTTGCAGAAACTATAGTTCCTGAGAATCTTGACAAAAAGTCTGCTGCTACTCCTACCTGCTGCTGTTGTTGATGCTGGCTGCCACACTCTGTGTATTAGGGTGTCCTATAATCAAAGGGATTACTGAAGTGATATGAAGAAGTGTGTAAAGAGTAATCAGAAATTATCTTTCATAATACCATATATATGTACATAAACAAATGAACACAAACATTTGCAGAAGGTGTGTGCACATATGGTCAACAAACCTTTTGAAATAGTGTTCAAGAGTTTGCTGGAGAGAGAAAAAGTGCCAAGGGAGTGGAAAAGGGAAAACATCAGACTGGGAACAGGCAATGAACTACAGACCGGACTCACGGACAATTGTGGTCTGTAAGGTTTGAAAAAAAGATAGAAAGCATAGGATGACTCTCTACAGAGGAGAAATTACCTAAAAAGATAGAAAGCATAGGATGACTTTCTACAGAGGAAAAATTACCTAAGTGAGACAAAACATGGTATTAGGGAAAGGAGATTTTGTAACAAACATCTTGGATTTCTATACAAAAGGAAAGACTGGGTGGATTATCCATATCTTGAATCCAAAATTGTATTTGACACTGTACCTCATAAAAGGCTGGTACAAAAGCTGGATCTTCAGGCAGGAATAAGGAGGAGACTACTTCAACAGGTATAAGATTATTCTACTGGAAGGGAACAAAGGACATATGTCAGAGGAGGCTCCTTGAAATGGGTTGAGATCATCAGTGGCATACCACAGGGTTCTGTTCAGGGATCATTGTTCTTAACCTTTGTGAATGATATGCCAGAAGAGCTGAACTCTTACCTGACTGTGCTAGCAGATTATACTGAGGTAGGGTTCCAAGGAAGTAAAAAGCAAGAAGGACTGCAATATCTTATAATGGGATCTAGACAAACTCAAAATTTGGTCTAATACATGATAAAATGAAGCCTGAGTAAATGCGAAGTACTGAAGATGGGACATAGAGAAAAAGGCCTCAATACGAATATCATCCAAGCACAAAACACACTTCAGGCATCCATGGGTGAGAGAGACTAAAGTCCAACATTCTCCCTAACCTACTGTTTTAGGAGAATATTAAAGGAGATAAACTGTCAGCTGGTAAATAAAAGACCTGCAGTCAAGATCAAGGATAAGAAAGCATTCAGAAAACTGACTTATCTACCTATCTATCCATTTATATTTCTGATGCCCGTTCCCTCTGGGAACTCCAATCAAGGGGATGGTCACTAAAAAAGTCTCCACTTATTCCTGTCCTTACATGCCTCCCTTGCAGTCACCATTCCACATATTCTTCCCCCTTTTCTTTTCCTCCAGTACTCTTACACTCTTTTTCCCTATGTCAAAGATGGTTTTCCTCTCACACCAAACCCTTTAATTGTAGTATCATTCATTCTTGTAAACTCCCCCATCTTGCATTCTTTTCACATGCCCAAATTTTCTTCAAAGTATTACGTTCCACCCACTCTACCACTCCACAATTCATTCCCTTTACATTCCATTTTCTATTGTCTTTTCTTTCATACTTAATACCATTTCCCAAATTAGTGAGGTAGTGCCAAGAACAGACAAAAAAGGCTACTATTAATCAAATCCATTCTCCTGCTGTCATGCAACGCACTGAAACCACAGCTTCCTATCCACACCAAAGCCACACAGACCTTTCTAAGGTTTTCTCCGGCTGCTTCACATGCCCTGGTTCAGTCCAGTGACAGCATGTCAACTCCCATACACCACATTGTTCCAATTCACTCTATCCTGTGCATGTTCAGACCACAATCACTGAAAATCTTTTTCATTTCATCCTTTTCTTCCATCTTCAATTTGGTCTCCCCCCCTTCTTCTTGTTCCCTCCACTTCTGCCTCATATATCCTCTTTGCTAACCTTTCCCCACTCATTCTCTCTATATGTTCAAAATACCATTTCAGCACACTCTCTTAAGCTCTCTTAACTACACTCTTTATTAGCACACCTCTCTCTTTCTCTTTTATTATTTATTTGAACAAACCACCTCACACCACATACTGTCCTCAAACACTTTATTTCCAACATATCCTCCCTCCTCTGCACATCCTGATGCCTTGCAACCACCTAATATTGTTGGGACTACTGTTCATTCAAACATACCATTTTTGCCCCACTAGGTAACAATCTCTCTTCCCACACATTCTTAAGTGCCTCTACAACTTTAGCCCCCTCACCTATCCAATGACTTACTACCATTTCCATGGTTCCATTTGCTGCCAAGTCCATTCCGAGGTATCTAAAGCACTTCTCTTCCTCCAATTTTTCTTCATTCAAACTCACACCCAAAACAACCTGTTCCTCAACCCTGCTAAACTTAATAACCTTGCTTTAGCTCACACTTACTCTCAACTTTTTCCTTTCATACATTGTTCCAAACTCAGTCACCAACTTCTGCTGTTTCTCACTTGATTCACAACAGCTGACTCAATTTCCAGGCCCTCTCATCTCCTACAGACTGCATACTCACCACTCTCTCCAAACTTGCATTTACCTCCATCACCACCCCATCCATAAGTAAATTTAACAGCCCTGCCACAGACAAACCTTCAGCTGGAAACACTCACTCTCCTTTCTTCCTACTCATACACATGCCTTACACTACTTTTCACTACTTCTAACAGCTTTCCTATTACACCAGATGTTCTTAAGACCTTCCACAAGGCATCTCTATCAACCCCATTATATGCTTTCTCCACATCCATAAATGCCACATAAAAATCCACCTGTTTCTTTAGTATTTTTCACACACATTGTTCAAAGTAAACACCTGATCCACACAACATTTACTACTTCTGAAATCACATTATTTCTCCCAAAACTGATGCTCTATACATGCCTTCGCCTTCTCTATCACTACTCTCCTATACAACTTACCAGGTACACTCAACAAACTTAAATCTCTGTAGTTTGTACACTCACCTTTATCCCCCTTGCCTTTATACAATGGCACTTTGAATGCATTTAATCAAACCTCAGGCACCTCACCATGATCTATTAATACATAAAAAATCCTGCCTAATCAATCAACAAGGCAACCACTTTCTTTAGAAATTCAACTGCAATACCACCCACTCCAGCAATCTTACCACATTTCATCTTATATAAGGCTTTCACCACCTGTTCTTTCTTCACCAAACCACTCTCCATGGCTCTTTCATTTTGCATACCACTCCAACCCAAACACCCTACATTTGCCACTCTATCATCACACACATTCAACAGTCCTTCAAAATACTCACTCCATTGTTTCCTCACTTCATCACTACCTGTTACCACTTTCCCCTTTGCCCCTTCACTTATCATATTCCCACTTGTTCTCTTGCTTTTCACACATAATTAAACTCCTTCCAAAACATCTTATTCTTCCTAAAGTTTAATGGTACTTGTTTACCCCAAGTCAAATTTATCCTCTTTTCCAACCCTTGCACTTTCTTGACTTCCTGATCCTTTCTCTTATAAATTTCTCAATCTTTTGCACTCCTTTCCTGTAAGTACCACCCTAACACTCTTTTTCTTTTTCACAAAAAACTTTTACTTCTTCATCCCACAATTCACTACCATTTCTAATCTTACCACCTCCCATTTTTCGCATACCACATGCATCTCTTGCACATGCCAGCACTGCTTCCTTAAATATCATCCATTCCTCACCCACTCCCTTAACTTTATTGACTCTCTCCTTTTGGCATTCTGCACTCAATCTCTCTTGCTATTTCTTCACACCTCTCTCTTCCAACAACCTCTAAAAATCTCCACCCTCACCTCCACAAGGAAGTGAACAGACATCCAACAAGCTGCCCCTCTTAGCACATTCACATCTAAAAGTCTTTCTTTTACAAGTCTATCAATTAATATGTGATTCAATAATGCCCGCTTACCATCTTTCCTATTCACACACATACATTTGTTTGTCCCTCTTTTTAAACAAGGTATTCCCAATCACCAGTCCTTTTTCAACACACAGTTCCAAAGGCTATTCACCATTTCCAATAATTTTTTATTGAACACTCCATTTCCCCCAGTTATACCCTCAACTGCCACATTACTCACCTTCATATATAAATCACTAATCATTAACCCCTGGTCTCTTACATCAAAACTGCAGACACACTCACTCAACTGCTCCCAAAACACTTGCCTCTCATGATCTTTCTTTTCATAACCTGGTGCATAAGCAATAATAATCACTCATCTCTTAGCATCCACTTTTATTTTTTCATGTCCAGTGCTCACTTTATGCTCTTTCTCACAATCCCACAACTCCTGCTTCAGCAGTAGTGCTACTCCTCCCTAAGCTCATTTCCTCTCATCAACCCCTGACTTTCCAAACCATTCTTCCCCTTGGCCCTTGGGCTTCGTTTCACTCAGAGCCAGAAAACCCAGGTTTCCTTCCTCAAACATATGACTTATCTCTCCTGTCTTCTCATCTTGGTTACACTCACACACACTTAAACACACCAAGCTTAGCCTTTAAGGAGGATGAACCCTCCCCACTTGGCTCCTTCTTTTAGGAATTAAAATACAAGAACGGGAGTTTCTAGCCATCAACTCCTGCCCTCTTTACTCACTTTCTGACACACAGGGAATACAGAGCTAGAATTTTTTCTCCCCTGTTATCCATACAAACCACTATGTTTGCATACATAAGTTACCCTGTAAGCTAACTTTCTCGATTTCTATCTTTCTTATGTTAGTTGAGATGGCAAGGACAAATGAAACTCTAATTAAGGCCATCTCATTAATGACATGTATATTTCTTTCATACTTGATTGCTGTTTCCCATGATAGTAAGGCAGCACCAGGCAATAGACACAGAAAGACACATCCATTCACATACACATTTAAATATACATATACGTCCATACACATAGATATTGCAAGAAGCCACAGTATTGCGTGTGATCTAGTTTATGCATATAACCACAATGAAAATGAAACACAATAAGTTTCCAAGTGCACTGACGATGTGATCATTACAAGAAAGTGCACTTGGGAACTTATCGTGTTTCATTTCTCTCATGCTTATATACACATATACATATAAAAACATACATACATATACACCCATACACGTACATATACGTATATATATATAGAGTGTTAGGAAGTAAATTCCAGATTGATGTGGGTAAAACTGAAAGTGGATCGTGAGAGATGGGTGATTGATTATTGGTGATTATGCACCTGGTCATAAGAAGAAAGATCTTGGGAGGTAAGTGTTTTCGTAGCAGCTGAGCGAGCGTGTCAGCAGTTTTGGTGCATGAGACCAGGTATTAGTGATGAGTGATTTAAATGCAAAAGTGAGTAATGTGGTACATGAGGGTACAATTAATGCTCATGGGGTATTCAGTATTGTTGAATGGAATTGGTGAAGAGCTCATGGATTTGTGTGCTGAAAAAAGACTAGTGATTGGGAATACCTGATTTAAAATGAGAGATATTCACAAGTATATGTATGTGAGTAGAAAAGATGGTCAACAGGCATTATTAGATTATGTGCTAATTGATAGGTGTGTAAAAGTGAGACTTTTGGATGTAAATGTGCTGAGAGGGGCAGCTGGCGGGATGTCTGATTGCTACCTTGTGGAGGCAAAGGTGTAAATTTGTAGGGGTTTTCAAAAAAGAAGAGAGAAAGTTGGGAAGAAGAGAGTGGTGAGTGTGTGAGCTTCAAAAGGAGACTTGTGTGAAGAAATATCAGGGGAGATTGAGTGTAGAATGGCTAAAGGTGAGAGTAAAGGAAGTGAGGGGAGTGGGTGAGGAATGGGATGTATGCAGGGAAGCAGTGATGGCATGTGCAAGGGATGCATGTGGCATGAGAAAGGCGGGATGTGGGTAGATTAGGAAGGGTATTGAGTGGTGGGATGAAGAAGTAAAGTTGTTAGTGAAACATAAACAAGACGTGTTTGGATGTTACTTACAAATGACTGGGAGATGTAGAAGAGAAAGCGGCAGGAGGCCAAGAGAAGGTGCAAGGGTTGAAAAAGAGAGCAAATGAGAGTTTGGAGTGAGAGAGTATCTTTAAACTTTAGGGAGATTTAAAGGATGTTTTGGAAGGAGGTAAATAATGTGCATAAGACAAGAGAACAAATGGGAACACAGATGAAGGGAACAAGGGGGAAAGTGATAACAGGTAGTGATGGAGTGAGTATTTTGAAGGATTGTTGAGTGTAGGGTGTATTGGTCAAGGTGTTGTGCGAAGTGAGATAGTTAGGGAGAGTGGTATGGTGGAGAGAGAAGGTGGTGAAATCCAACAAGGCAGCGGGATTGGATGGTACCGCAGTTGAATTTAATAAGAAAGGGGGTGACTGTGTTGTTGATTGGTTGGTAAGAATATTCAATGTATGTATGGATCATGGTGAAGTGCCTG
>JAYMFT010176625.1:0-12130 GCA_038088735.1 Panulirus argus
ATATATATATATATATATATATATATATATATATATATATATATATATATATATATATATACATATATATATATCGACTTTGAGGTGGTTACACTAGGGTGTACAACTAGTTACCCTAGCAATCTCAGCAGACACGATGAAACTATAACTTAGTCGCCTCGATGCGCTATATTATCGTGTAAGTTAAAAGCGTAGATTTCATTGATAGAGGATGAAGCAAACGGAAAGTAAATGTCAGAAAACGAGTGCACTATGATCAGTAGAAATGAAGACGTGAAGAACAAGGAGATATAAAGATGGAATGAAAACGAGATAAAAGACAGAAGGAAATGACATCCCCCAAAGTAAAAAGAACAGTTAATGCGAAGATTATGAAAAAGAATATGAAATATAGATGAATGATTGAGAAGGGAAATCAGCAACAGACAATGGAACATGAGAATTAAGTCATTCGAAGCTTTCGAACAGATATGAAAGAAAGGTGATGCCAAAGAAGAACTTAAAATAAAATCTTAGTGATACAGACGAAGGTATTGTACCTATCACTGGGGCTCAGGAGAAGGAGACCAGATAACAGTGGATGAGAGTTTGAGGAAGACAAAGGATACAGAATGTACAGTAAGAGTACCAGCCAACGGGAGGAGTGATAGAATTATCCTGTAACATTTTACAGTGAAGACTTGATGAGCGGTGCAGCAACGTGCTGGATGGGATAAAATGGCCGCTTTTCATATACATAACTAATAGTGAAAAAAAGATAGAAATAAGTTAAAGGAGATGGAAGGTATTAGTCTGGTAAATATTGGGAGGGAAGCATATAAAAGAGTGGAGATTGAGAGAATTATGGAGATGACCAGTCGATAGTGGGTCATCAACAAGATGGATCTAATGAAGGAACCTTGTTGAGCCTCGGATCTAATGAAGGAACCCTAGTGAACCTAGGATCTAGGGAAGGAAATTTAGTGAGCCTAGGATCTCATGAAGGACCCTTAGTGAACCTAGGATCTTGGGAAGGGATATTAGTGAGCCTAGGATCTCATGAAGGAACCTTAGTGAACCTAGGATGTGGTGAAGGAACCTTGGTGAACCTAGCGGGAAAAATTCTGAAGAAAACGATCTGGGTGAAGCTTACGTGAGAGCGGATGAGAACGGGCTGTAGGTGTATTAAGGTTATGTGTGTAGTGTGTGTAGTGTAAGGAACAGCCGCTGCAGGAGGTGAGGGGAATCCTGCAAGCGTCATGGGCATATGTCAAGAGTTAATGGAGAAGTGAGGTGTGTAGGGGCTTATCCGTGCTGGAGTGTGGTAAAAGGTCATAGCCATGGCTGGATCAGGAGTCCAGTGCTTTGTGTCTCCGTTGTTGTTTTAAGCCTCTCTAGAGGGAGTAGGGCGGCGAGAGAGAGAGACTCGCAAGGGGAAAAAGAGTGAAGGAGGAGACGAGGGAGAGAGAGAGAGAGAGAGAGAGTGTGTGTATGTGTGTGGAAGTCCTGAGGGCCATGAGATACTCATAGTTTTTACGCAGAGGACGCGGGAGCCCGAAGAGGTAGGTGGAGTGCAGTAAAGACCTGTGGAAGTCTGTGGAAGACACGGACTTGCAAACGTTAAGTCGAAGCGAGCTGGCTATGGGAAGGAGTCGTGCTGTAAGATATAGCTGGATGGTGAGGGCGGCGTCGGAGTGGCTCTAGATTTTCCCGATATTTTGGCAGGCGATTTGAGTCGTGATGGAGGAACAGAAGGTTCGCTTTTGGGGACTGCTGAGGCCAGCGTTATGCTACTCACCCTAAAGAAAGTGATAGAAAAAGTGATAGAAAAAAAGTATATATATATATATCTGGATCTTCAGATGGGATGTCTGATAGAAGGGGTCGGTAGTTTAGGGCTCTTCTTATGCAAATGGCCCCAATATGGATTTGCAGTAGTAGGTTCCCATCACGAGTGACAGACAGCTTGACTTCCTAAAGGACGAGGAAGGAAAACGGATTTCTTTAAGATTTGGGCGTGGAGCCTGGAGAGTAGTTGGTGAGAACTGTGGACATCACATCAATCCATGGTATCGAGGGAGGTTTTGTGGTATGTGGAGGGAAAGATGAGAACTTATTGTAACTGGAATGTGCGGAAAAGAATTATAAGAGACTGTGTGAAATAGAGACGTATGAAAGAGAAAAAACAACCGTGGAGAGATAGGGAAACGGTGAGTAGGAATGTAGGTTTATCAGAGACCATCCAACAGGGCCTTAGATGTGACCGTGGCAGCACCTCCATGAGGAGGCTATGCGTGATATTCTGCTGTGTAGTGAACAGTGGCACATTGACGATAAGACACTGAGACGACAGTTTCATGTAATACATGTTTTTTTATACTAGTTCGCCGTTTCCTGCGTAGCCATATAGAGCCAGGAATAGACGTAGACCTTACTCATTTGCTCGCATCAACTTTCTAGCTGCTATGGATATTGCATCGAAACCAGAACCTCCCTTTCAGAGCTAAATCCATATAGACCTTTCCGTGATTTCCCTTGACCATTTCATATGCCTTGAGAAAGGGATGAATTTCTTGTGAATGAGGAAATATAACGTTTTTTAACGATGTTGCTCCCGCATTAGATGTCTAACTGTACTAACTATGTAGACCTCAAGGTGATCTTAATAAAAACAAGTATATTAACACTATAATGCAGCGCTTTATAGCCTTAACCTCAGGCCTCACTTTAACCTTCCTCTTGCGTGATACTCAGTCCTCCAGGTTAGACTCAGGAGAATCCGCACGGTCTCAAGGACTTCCTTACGTGTTTTCTTGTTTTTATATTTCAAGGAGCTGGTGACAAGATTTGTTCCATAGCCCCACAGAAACGTTAAAGAGGTGACCAGAATTCCTCCATGGCCCCGAAGGAACGTTAAACCGAATGCATGCTTAGCCATAGAGAAGCGTTAAACTGCAGACCAAAATTCTCCCATAATCCCAAAGAAACGTCGATGGCGTAGGAGCGAGCAATACACCAACTTCATTCAGTGGAGTTACCCAACAACCACAAACAAAGCAGTCTAACTTTCCCCGTCCCCCCCCCCCCCACACACACAAAAAAACAGCCACAAACGAGGCCGCTGGGATAGTTCATTTGCGCAGGCGAATCTCTCAGCTATGCTCGACTAAGTCTTTATCTCACGGTGTGTTGGGGGCTGCCACCGAGCCGAGATGGCTCCACATGCTGAGGACTTTCTCTCGACCGACCCGAAAACTCCTTCCCTCGGCACCCGCCTCGACCTGAAGGCATTCCATATTGGCATAGCTCTTCGCCCCGCCTTCCACATTCACACTGAATAAAAAATATTTCCGCTGCTCTATTTTCTTTTTCTTTTTTCAGGGGGGGAAGCGGATGCTATACAACCTATAAATGAACCATCAGACTCTCAAAAAGTTATATTTTGTTTAGTTCCTGACCTTCATAAAGTAAATGTAAACAACCAGTTGAAAATACAAAGAATATGAACGATTGGAAGAATTTTCTGTTTTCTGAAAAGACCTTTTTTTCCCCCAATTGCAGAATTTTATTAAGAATTTGAGAGCAATGTGGATTAGAAGGTAATCACGAATCTGGAACGGTTTGAAGGTCCATCAGTTCTGTACTGCCTTGTATGATGGCATGCTAAGATAAGGTTTCAGTATTGTTTAGGGATGTAACAAATGCTTGCTTCATATTACTGAGGAAAACGTCAGTCGGTGATCTGTTTACGAAGACGAAATCTCCATCTGTAGTCAAAACGCTTCAGCATTATGACGAATCTCTGTAAAAGTAAGAAATATGATAATAAAACATTAAGAATATCTTACGTGAGAGAGAGAGAGAGAGAGAGAGAGAGAGAGAGAGAGAGAGAACGTGACGAAAACATAGAGGGAAAAGAAAAGGAAAAGTGGAGGAATGACGAAAAGTGGACGGAAGAGGCAAAGGGCAAGAGAATGCTAAGTAGAAAATTAGTGGGAGTATAGATCTGCGGAGGCGCTAAAGTCAGCCTAGAGAGAGAGAGAGAGAGAGAGAGAGAGAGAGGGTCAGCGAAATGAGATGAGGTGGAAAGGGATGAGAAACGCAAGTTGAGAGATCTCAGGTTCAGCAGCGGTCATCGGACTTTGGAATGAAAAAAAAGGAAGAGGCAAGAGAAAAGTTAGAACGGAAGGACTTGACTGGGAGATTAGAGTGGACGGAGGAATGAGGGAGGTGAGGAGTGAAAGGAGAAGAGAGAAGGTAAAGGAAGAGGAGTCATTTGACTGAGGAGGGGAGGAGGAGGAGGAGACACGGCAACATACCTGCTGCCCATATGTTGTTTTCACCTTTAAGTTTGGTCGAGGCTTTCATTGGTGGCACCAGATGGCGGGACGGATATGATATCGAGGTGCCGTTATCAGCGGGTGCCTACCTCTCCATTCCCTCAACTACAAGTTGATTATTTCTTTTTCTAATTTCCAGAGAGAAATCTGAAGCTTGTGATGGAGGCACGTAGAATTGAGTGGGTATATCAGAGATTCCTTAGCATGTAATCTAACACGTCCTGCGTGGTATTAAGAATTACGTTAGTGAAAAACAGTGGAAATTATCACTGCCAATCGACGTACAATGAACAGTGTCTTCAGCGAAAGAGCAACATATCGACAAGACTAGCCAAAATTAGACTTCGTTCTGAACCAGACCACCTCCCGACCTATCTCAGGGCCCAGCAAGAGTTCCCGTAAATTTCAAGCTTTTGCGATAATGCTGACCTGAAAAGCTGTAAACTTATATGAAAATGAGCAAATGAATATCCGTATTGAAAAGCAAACTGAGGATTCTCTTAGTACTGACAATGACGACAGGAGAAAAAGTTTCGTAAAAAAAAATTTCTACAGAAGAAAGACTGTCGGTTAGAATTAACAAATGTGGCCCTGTTTTTTTCTACTACTTTTCAGGAAAACTTCAGCTGTCAGAAAAGAAAAAAAAAAATCTTGTATTAAATCCATGTACTGCCGGGAAAATATGCTGAGAGGAAATGTTTAAGAGTTTCATTTACATAGCGTTACCAGTTATAGCCATCACCGCAGAGCGACCAAAGACACGCTTGGAATACTAAAGTGAATTTTTGCCATCTTATGCAAAAGGGGTGTCCAGAATTCTTTTTTTCTCCTCTTTTGCTCCCTAACCAGCTGAAAAGGGTGCGTTGCTATGGGGTGGAGTAGTAGCGATAGTAGTGACGGCATCCGAGACAGAGGCTGTTACGTTCATGAAACGAATGCGGCGACCAGACGATGGCGCTGATGGCGGTAGCGGTGGTTGTGGAAAGTGTGGGTGTTTGCGGTGGTGGCGGTGACAACAACGCACTCTGACCTGTGACCTCAAGCCTTGTGTCTGTGATCTGGGAAAGACACACACACACACACATCCTCCTCCTCCCTCCTTCCTTCCTCACCTCCTCATTCCTACCCTGCGGTGCTAAGCAATATACAATACATCAGTCCAGCTCAGTCATTTCGGTTTATATACGCTAATTATCTAATTAAAAGGCCAGTGAAACCAGCCAGCCAGCCAGCCAGCTAGCTTCCCTCTCCACCCCAAAAAAAATTTAATTAGGTTTAAGTCTTGTCGTGATGAATTATACGACCGAATTACATGATACTCGACCGTGTTGTTAGGGGAATAGTCCGGCCCATTCACACAGGTAAAGACACACAGGCACACACGCACACGCACACGAAAATACATAATTCTCTCTCTCTCTCTCTCTCTCTCTCTCTCTCTCTCTCTCTCTCTCTCTCTCTCTCTCTCTCAAGCACAGTCGTGAATGATGCACCCCCACACACACACCAGACTACGAACATGCAGACACCAACGCAAATGTGTACGCAACCTCACACACACACACACACACGCACACTCACGAACGCACATGGATAAACAGACACGCTTATTTACTGAATGAACTGACTTTATGACTTTGGTATAAACCGGAAACAATTGATGTGAGAGTCAAAGAGATAGTTGTACAAGAGACATTCGCATCATAAGTTACATCGACTGGTATACAGGGTAAGTGGACTTCAAAATCTCATTTTAGGTCGTTAGTCACGCTGAGTGTCAAGTAAAAAAAAAAAAAGTTCAAGATACTTTAGACTCACGTTCGGGCGAACAGTTTTTAGTACGCGAAGAATGTGTACTCTCAGACGGCTGTCGTTGATTCTATTGTCTGAAGAGGTTCAGCCCAGCATCTATCGAAGGGCGAAGTCCGTATCTGCCAAACGATTGATAGGAAACGAGGCAGGTATATGTGAGGTCAGAGGGTGAAGGTTGACCACGGGTGGTAGAGGTCGATAACTGATGATTGACAGTGAGAGGGGAATGGGATGCGAACCCTGCTACCCTAGGTTTACGGGTCGAGATATCAAGGAAGCGAATGTAAACTTGTTGAATTAAAGCGATAGTTATTTTTGCAGCCATCAAACCGGGAAATCAAAGTTATAATACGGTAGAAAAAAGGTAGCAGAAAGAAATAATCGTTTGATAATTTGGTAAAGAATAAAGATAAAATGTCCAGATAGGCTCAAGCAGGTGCAGCCATTTTTATAGAAAGAAAATGAAAGAAATTAATGGAAAACTATTGAAATTTTATCTTCAGAATTTTATGAGGGGTATCCA
The DNA here is from genome assembly GCA_038088735.1 of Panulirus argus. Lineage (NCBI taxonomy): Eukaryota > Metazoa > Arthropoda > Malacostraca > Decapoda > Palinuridae > Panulirus > Panulirus argus. The sequence goes on from JAYMFT010176625.1 coordinate 6,655, forward strand.
AAGATGGTGTCAGATAAACGATTGTAGCGGGGCGCGTAAGCGGAGATTTTGGAATAGGTTCTTTGTAGGATCGTTTGAGCAGTCAAGGATGAGGATAAGATCTCATTAAGTCACGCAAACAGCGAGGCAGAAAGTCCTGATACAAACAGCATAGTCAGGGAAGACGAGATGTTCGGGAGGGAAAGGAAATCACGTAAACCTTTTGGAAATGTGCGAAGAATAGGAGCCGTGTTTTAAGGCCACTTTGTTTAAGACGTAAATTTATTTACGAGGGACTTGCCGTTATGAGTAGCTTACCTTTATGAGTGATTAAAGGGCAGAGGGATTCACGAAGACGACCTCCTCATTATCTTCCTGCCATTACTGTTCTTGAAGACATTTACGCCGAAGGTGTCAACGACCCAGTTTGGCGAAGTAGCTGACGGAGTACATATGGTGTAGTGAGTGTGGAAGGCCGTCACAATCTCTTAGACTGTTTTAACTTGCGATTATGGTACTGGAGTAAGATCTTTTGAGTATGATACCGAAGGGAAAATTACAATGGTGGAATATCTGGTCGTAATGAGCGTTGTGCAAGCGACGGAAATTCTTTTACGGTGCGCTAAAAACGTGTTGAAGAATGAGACGGAGTCATGACGAGACAATAGAAGCTCAGGAGGGGTTAGGAGAGATGACGATAGCACAGCTTTGAATGACTTCTTGCTGGACGCGTTTGATGGAATTTACGAAAGACAAGAGGCTCTTGAGAATGATGTTATGAGTGCGGCAAGTTAAGTGAGCAGGAGAGACGCGAAAGAAAGGCGAAGGAGGGAAATGAATCACAGAATGAGATACTGAAAACTGCAATGGAAGATAACGAGGCATTTCGCACTCTTTGATGTCAAATCTGTGAGAGAGTTGATGAAGGGACGGACATAGGGATCGAATCAGGAGTTATGTAAAGGTGTAAAGAAATAAACACAAAAAAAAAAGAGGAATGTAAAATCGAAACGTGTTGCGCAATTGATTGACAACAAAAGGCTGGATTGGAATGTTCAAAGAACAGATGAAAAGACTATAAGTAACAGAGCGATATACGAATCTTGTAATGGACGGTAAAAATATTCCTATGAAAATTTGATAAGTAGTGGGCAACTCGTCAGTGCATATATGATGCAGTCGAGAGCAAAATATGAGATGCGAATGACCATCTCAGGGAAATCACTGATGTGGAAGCTGTTATGTAAACTGATAAGAAAATGGAAAAAAAAATTTTTTTTTTTGCTTCTAGAATGAATCGTTTAGGAATAAACTGATGAAAATAGGTCAAGTGGTTTACGCTGGTTCATGGAGTGTGTTCAACCGCATAAAAGGGAAATAGTTACTATTATCAGAGGACTAGGATGCTTACACCAGTCTAAGCCAAGTGTGTGTGTGTGTGTGTTATTGTCTATTGATCTGACCAAAACTTGGACTGCATCAATGTTATGCTCAGGCGCCGTACCCCATCCCCTGGCAGCGCGTAAAGCCATCTTTGCTCTCTCACATAAAGCCTCGTGTTGTCCCTCTTGAGAATCGCCAATCAACTCATTTCTGAGAATAAGCTCCCCGTCTCTTTCGCTTCTGCCTCCTCACGACTCTAAAAGAGAGAGGGAACGAAAATGGTACACATATGATGTTTGTTCAAAAGTACAAGGCATAATGAAGCACCACATGTGACAGTAAATGGTGAAACAATTGTCTAGTCTTAGCGAGGCAAAACAGTACTATATCTAGCGCATTGCAAAACAATAGTATATTCAGCGCATAACAAAGCACCACTGTATTCATGCAAAATAGTCGTTTGCAGTGCTTGGCGTGGAACCATTGTATTCAGCGCATGGCACAAAACCCTTGGTTTCATTGCATGACATAGTACCCCTGTATTAATTGGACAGCAAAGCACCAGTCTTTGAATTACATGGCGAAGCACCACTCTCTTTGGTGCACGGCAGAGCACCACTGTTAATCAGTGCTTGGTAAAGCACCGCTTCCATTTAGTGCATGGCAAAGCACCGCTTTAGTCTTCAGCTTCATCAGGTAAATGATGGCGCAATTACAACGCCGCGCACAGCGCCCCTGCTTGTGTGCCCATCCTTAAGTCTTTCCCGAAACTCTTTCAGATACTTTTGGGAAATTTTCCAAGACCACTAATTTATGGTTAATTGGTTCCAAAACTCTTTACACATTTTTAAGATAAAGGAAAATCCGAGGCCACATTAATGAAGGAACTTTAAATTGTGGTGTAATTTCACTCGGGACAGTTTTCTGCAAGACTCGTTTTCGAAACAGGATTTGATAAAGTCTTGCTTAGAGAATATGGGTTATTATGTATATTTACGAAATTTCATACGTTCACGGTGTGCTCGTAATTAAGACTCTGCTAAAGCGTCGTACGCCATTTTCATTTGGCGACTAATTTTTTTACGGATAAAAATTAACTCCAAGCCCCAATTCCATTAGCAGTTATCAATTTATCCCATGAAAAAGGTCATGCAGAACGTGATAACGAGAGAGTTCAGGGAAAAAATACAAGATCTTCTATTCATAACAAGAAATCGGTTCATTGGACGCACATTCAGCCACCGATTTGTAATCACATCTGTGCATACGAAGCTCCTTGAACTCACAGAAGGGAGCGTAACAATCTGTAAACACCCTGATTTCACCTGAAGTACCATAAATCCTTATTAGAGTTAACAAGCACATCGTGCCACACTCGAAGGTGCATCACAGAAGATGAGTTAACGAAATACGAGAAAAAATTCAGTCACAGGTCTTTGAGGCCGTCATCGTCAGGCTATACATTCACTAAAAGGAAAATGTTCAACACCTTCAAGTGCTAAGGATGCTTGTGAAGACCACGAGGACTTTAACTACGTATGTGACCCATGTTGGTCACAGAAACCCCTTGGCTCCTTAATGATCATATATATAAACATACACTACCCTCTGCTGGACATTCGAAGGATAAAGGATTTTTCCAGGTTTTGAATAGTGTAAAGGTGAGCTAAGGTGAAGTTACATAGAAATATGTATACATATTTTCCTTTTTCGGGGCTTCTTAAAGTACTCCCTTGAATTTTGTGTTGTCTGGAATTATTACGTAACAAATTAATGTGTTTATTACTTGCTGTTCGATTCCTTGGAGAGGGATGAGTTCACCCTTTTTGTCATCATGTATAATTACTGAAACCTTTGGCATCTTAAGAGACCGTAAGAGACGGAAAGGAAAATGAACGGAAATGATTTGTTTTAAGTCGTCCATGTTACATAACCTTACCACTCAGCTTCACCTTCGACACCCAAGTACTTTGACTCATCAAGTCTCCTTTTCTAATGTTCTATTACTCTGTTTTGCTATTTTATTTTGAATTATCTTTATTTCCCTCTTTCCATTTCACTTACATGCTTTCTTGATTCATCCCTTCTGTTCACCGAGTTCCTGTCTACTTGATACCTTCCTCCCGCTTCACACGAGCAGCAGCAGCTCCTGCTGTAGATCATCTCTGCCGCTTTGGTTCCTCATACCATCATATAGTCTTCCACCGCCACACTGATAGCCACTCGAGCAGACCGTGCTCGCTTCTCAGTCTCACACGGTTAACCCCTTGGGGGATGACTGTATTCCCTTTGAACATGGCGGTACACTCCCTCGGGAATGGTGGCATGGCCTTTGACCTAAGCCTTTAGGTGGGGTCAGGTCAGCTTGAGGACCAGTTAACGGAATTTAGAGGACATTGTTAAGAGAACGAACGAAATGCTACGAGAAGTGTAAAAGGCAACATAGCTCTAAGACAGCATGATGAAACCAAAATAGAGATATTGAAAGGTGCGTTCATCTTATGTTCACGTAAGGTTAAGAGTGTAGAAGAGGAGAAGAGAGATCCAAGGGTTGAGGATAACTTCAAAGTAGAATTGACTAAAGAAGAGTCGGAGTTTTTGGACTCTAAAGCAGATAGGCTGGAAGAAGCGTTGATAATAGCCACTGAAGAGGAGGTGTATGTGTGCAGTCCTCTAGAGATAGGGCAGTCAAGGATACTCCGTGATACTGTGGATAGAAAAGATGGGGCCCCATGTGTGTAAAGCGTGCTTCCCCGTCCGGAACAAATGGGCAATTGCAAGTAGGCAATGGAACATGCAGTTCTCACAGCCATTCTTCAACCTATCATTTCTTAAACCCTCTGTACCAGGCTCCTACTAATCACAACACTTTCCCCTTCTGACACGTATTTGAGAACGTGTTCTGTCTTAGGCTGTTGTGTGTGGCGAGGGAAGGCGATAGCAAGGCTGTAAGTACACTTGGCCTTACTCATGCCTCCTCCTCCTCCTCCTCCTCCTCCTCCCAGCCGTCAACCTCAGCTAAGTTATCCTTCCCTCACCAACCCCCGAATCGACCTGCCTCGCGTGGGTGCTCCGGGCCTGCCCCGGAAATTGAACGTTTGTTGAACGTTGAGGGCTGTGTTTAGTGAGTCACGGGGATGATTTACTGAACAATCTGACCTGCCACCTCGGCTCTATACCCAAGTCCTCCCCGCGGGAGTAGGAGAGAGAGAGAGAGAGCGAAAGTAATTCGCTGAGGGAGTTTAGTTTCTATAAAGTCAATCTAAGTCGATCAGAGAGAGAGTTGTTAATCCCCTGATTGTCATGTGGGATGATCGCTATGCATAATGATCGTATCAGCCATCATATATTGTAAGAGTAGCCGGCCAGATACCATCCAAGAACCATCGGATGTCACTGGGAGTCAGGAATAGACTTGAAGATTCTTCCATCCAACATACGCTGAGAGATCAAATGAGGAAGGGTGGGATATGACTGTGTTATTGTTGGAAGACTAACTGCAGACGCTCCAAGCTGTGAAAATAAACTTCGAGAGGAGATAGGAAGGAGGAGAGAGAGAGAGAGAGAGAGGGAGAGAGAGGAGAGCTGACAGAGTGAGGAATGAAGACGCATGGAGGAGATGCGGGCCCGAAACGAAGCTTAACTGACCGGCTGAAGAATAGTTTGTGGAAGCGTTCGACGTGCGCCGAGGATGGATGTTGATAGGTTAATCAGGGTAATGAATGTGTGCGAGTAGAACAGGATCCGAAAATCCCGAAAGAATGAATGCCGATGGCCGGTATCTGTGCTTCGCAACGAAAGTGTCAATTGTCCGAATCAGAGAATGGCACAGTATTGAGAATGTTGCTTCACGACGTCCTAAGTGTGTTGGATTTGAATTCAGTAAAGAGTTAATACGATGATTGAATAATTCTCATGTATATAAAGAGATCTAAGTAAACATGCTCTAACCTCTCCCGCCCTTTTTTTGACTAAGAACAACGAACACACACACACACACACACACACAGGTGCAGCTGACGTACCCTAAGTTCAAGCAAAGTTTATCATGTGCTTGGCAGGAGATGAGGGTACTAGACATGGAAAAAAAAGAGCATCCCTGTATTCGCTATAT
>JAYMFT010176636.1:0-12130 GCA_038088735.1 Panulirus argus
GTCGCCTTTTACGACACGCAGGGAATACGTGGGAAGTATTCTTTCCCCCCTATCCCCAGGGATATATATATATATATGAAAATAGTGTATATTAGATATACTGATACATATTTTCCAATGTTTTCTTACAAGATGATATTCCCCTAATGATGTTTGAATCTTGGAATTAGAATCAGACACGAGAAAATGATATTGAAATGAATATGAAATGATCAGCGCAAACCAGTGTGTATTCCCGGGCAAACAACAATCCTAATTACCACAGACTCGTCGGGCAGCAGACATTGTCCAGCTTCTAATTTTCCTGACGTCCTCAACGCAACAGAGGCAAGTGCGATGCGTGACCAGGACTGTCTTTTACAAGGAGGAACTGCGAGGAAGAACTTCTTGTCTCCCTCCCACGGTTTGCGAAGGGGAGAGGGGAGGATGTGTGTATGTGTGTGTGTGTGTGTGTGTGTGTGTGTGTGTGTGTGCGTGTGTGTGTGTGTGGGTGTTGTCTGAGCTAACAGACGCGGGGAGCAAACAAGTTGTCCAGGGTGGCTACGAGGGTGAGCATAGGTCAAGGGTCTTGACCCCTGCTTGGGAGATAGGGCTGTTTCCAGACGACTCTGAGCTGGGAGGGAATGCTACACATCGGGAAGTGAACGTGTGTGTACATACAGCCGCAAGGCCAACTCGAGACAGACAAACTGGCAGTAAATGATAATGGCCTTCTGAATATAGGTAACTGCTAAAGATTTAAACGTCAGCTGTGAAAACGAGCAAGCTGGATTGTAGTGTGAACTCTGTTGAGCTCGATAACGTAGTTATGATAATCTCTGGCGACCTAGAGCCTAGTAAAGCTGTGCAAAGAACCAGCAGCGTATATGATGAGAGACCTCAAGGGCTCTACAAGACAGGCAGGCAGGGAGGAGCACTGGAAGTCAAGGAATCAAATCCTCATTCTGTCGAACTGGCCAGAACGTTCCCAAACCCCTTCAGCATTTGTCTTCAACTCTGGTCATCGTGCTTGGGACACAACACATCGAGAGAGAGAATAGGATCGAGTCCAGCAGCGAGCCACGACCAAGATGATTCCTGGATTGAGAAATAAATCCTTTGAGATCCGTTCAGAACCTACGATTATTTGGCTTAGATGAGAGGAGATGAGTCAGGTCAAGTGGAGGTTTGAATGCAAGTATTTTCAAAATGATGGAAGACTTTGACGATTTTGTTCCAAGCGGCTGTTTAACGTTAGGTCAGTGTGATCTCACTCGTAGTGATGGATACAGACTCGTAGATGGTAGATGACTGAATGGTCTACATCCTGTGTGGTAGAAGGAAGGGGCTACGACAGCCCAACACATTATAGCTATTGTCATGTGGATTATAGTGACTCGTTTTGTACTTCATTTTCATTCTAGATTAGCTATCTCGTATTATAAACTGCCTTTATCACTGTTGCTGTTATTAACTGCGTTTATCACTGATACTATTATAAACCGCCTCTATTATTGTTGCTATTTATTAACTGCCTTGATCACTGTTGCTATTATTGACTACCTCAGACACTGTTGCTGTTACTGATTGCTCCGATCACTGTTGCTCTTATCGACTGCCTTGATCACTGTTATATTATTAACACCCTCAATCACTGTTGCTACTACTGACTTTCTTGATCACTGTTACTACTGTCAGAGCGGTGGGAAGAGTTTCCACCACCCCCACCACCATACCACACAAAACCAAAGCCGTATCGAACAACACCACAGCCGTTCCCACGCCACGCCGCACCACACTATCACTGCCAACACTAGAATCACCACCATCACCACCCACCAGCACCAGCACCATAACAGTGATAATACAGTCGCAGACAACAGTGATAACACAGCCACAGACAACAGTAATAACACACTATAACAATGATAACACATCCATAGTCAACAGTGATAACACAGTTACAGACAACAGTGATAAGCAGTCATAGTCAACAGTAATAACACAGCCACAGACAACAGTGATAACACAGCCACAGACAACAGTGATTACACAGCCACAGACAGCAGTGATAACACAGCCACAGACAACAGTAATAACACAGCCACAGAAAACAGTGATAACACAGCCACAGACGGTGATGATAACACAGCCACAGACAACAGTGATAACACAGCCACAGACAACAGTGATAACACAGCCACAGACAGCAGTGATAACACAGGCATAGGCAACAGTGATATCACACCACAACTCTGATAACACAGCCGCAAACAACACTGATAACACAGCCACAGACAGCAGTGATAACACAGCCACAGACAGCAGTGATAACACAGCCACAGACAACAGTGATAACACAGCCACACACGGTGATGATAACACAGCCACAGACAACAGTGATAACACAGCCACACACGGTGATAATAACACGGCCACAGACAACAGTGATAACACAGCCACAGAAAACAGTGACAACACAGCCACAGACAACAGTAATAACACACTATAACAGTGATAACAAAGCCACAGTCACCGACCAGGTAAAGTTAAATCCTTCAGGAAGATTCCCTACTTCTCCTCCTCTTCCCTAAGTCTCTACTGACGAAGGTCACACGTCGGCAGCGACCTGGCGCGAGTCCCGGGTGGGAGCGACCGCCTCGGGCCCCCCCGCCCCCCCACCTTATGAGATCTTCGCCTCCATTATACGCACACGCCTGGCAAAGCGTGTGCACCGCGGAGGGTTACTTATATGGCGCCCGCCAAGAAGGAGACGCCTCGCGATGCTTTTAAAAGACTACCGCCCCTCCGATCTCCAGATCTCCCTTCTCCTCACACCCTGATCTTAGGGTAGGGGTGGGTGGGTCGTGGGGGCACCATAGAAGTCCCCCTTTTTTGAGGCCTTCCCCTCTTTGGTCTTAGGCCTTTCTCCACCCTCCTCCCTCCACCATCCCCCCAAACCCCCTCCTCCTCCCCCTCCCTAACACCCCCACCCCCCCAACTACCCGAGTAACGGCCCTGAACGAGGTCCCCCCCACCACCACCACCACCAGCAGCGGCAGGAGGGGGGACGGCGGCGGTAGGGTCGTCGGCGTCACGGGCGACCCGGACGCGTTGAATATCGACCACCGGAGCCTTATAGGGGTGGGTGGGTAGATCCTGAACAGACTCACTCTCGGGCGGGACCCGGGCGGTCTGTCGAGTGTAAAGTTCATTTGGCCCGCCAGGCGAACTTAGGGAGAGAGAGAGAGAGAGAGAGAGAGAGAGAGAGAGAGAGAGAGAGAGAGAGAGGATAGATGATCTAAGGGGGTCTGGTAGATGATTTTTTTTTTTCTTTTTTCTTTCGAGGGGGGGTGGAGGCAGGAAGGGAAGGGGGCCAGGTAGATTATTTAGTGGCCCAGTAAGTGGTTATTTTGGGGGCGCCCCCTTTTGATGGTGTGTGGTGAAGCCTCTGAATAAAGCATCGTCTGCCGGAGAGCTGCTGTAAGGACCTGCATGAGATCTGAGAGTCAAGCCTGAAAGAAACATGGAGGGTCTTTTATGGCGAACGGGAGGAAAGGGTCTGATGATTAGATGAAACAGGCAGCTCATTAAGACCTGGTAGGTCCCGGCGGAGGGGGGGGGGAAGCTCTTGAGACCTAGTGGAAGCAGTGGGGTCTTGAGGACGGACCCCCCGGGGGTCCCTGGAGGTGGTGGGGGGGGTAGTTCCTTACCTGGCAGCTGTGTCGTCAGCAGTATTATCACTAGTTAACGCGGGAGATTTGGGTACCAACTGGACAACTCGGACAGAGTGGAAGAGTAGGTCTGTGGGCCATGAGAATAGGTCTTTGGGCGATAATAGTAGGTCTTTGAGCCGTGAGAATAGGTCTTTGGGCCATGAGAATAGGTCTTTGGGCCTTGAGAATAGATCTTTGGGCCAAGAGAATAGGTCTTTGGCCCATGAGAATAGGTCTTTAGACCATGAGAATAGGTCTTTGGGCCATGAGAATAGGTCTTTGGGCCATGACAATAGGTCTTTGGGCCAAGAGAGCATGTCTTTGGACCATGAGAATAGGTCTTTGAGGTCTTCTGGAGCCGGCTTACTCGGATGTTGACAACCAGGATCTCGAGGGCCGGCAGGCCTCCCGTACACAGAGCCGTGACCCCCTCTCGACGGCCGGCCCAGAGCACACCTGTTGATCCTCCGAAACCCGAGTGTGTATATATGCTGATGATGGACGACCTCTCTCCTCCTGCTGACGGAGTTTCGGCGATACACCGGACCTGTCCTCATAGGATTGTGGAAGGATTACATGCGGTGAATATTCAGGATTACTCTGGGGCGCGGGTTGGCGTAACCAATCGCGTGAGGTCTGAAGTGCCCTTTAAGAATTAACTTGATTTCGGGCACAGGTTCGGTGGAATATCATCTGAATACGTTGACTTCATCGTGGCTGAGTCCGAGGGGATGTTTTTCGTCTGGATTGCCTCAAGAATACGTGACGAATTCCTGAAATAGATAAGACTTTTTTTTTTTCATTCTCTTGGATAAAAAAGAAAAGATATGAGTTGTCTCTACAACAGGGTAGTGAGTTGGAGAGGACTATTAAATCACGTTACGGCACTGCGTCACAGACCCCGGCGATAACGTGCTGTGTGACGCAATTGGTCAGAAAGATGAACCAGTTGGATTCACTGTCACCCGAGGACCACCTCCACAACAGGTAGTGACCTGAGGACCACCACCACAACAGGTGGTGACCTGAGGACCACCGCCACAACAGGTGGTGACCTGAGGACCACCACCACAACAGGTGGTGACCTGAGGACCACCGCAACAACAGATAGTGACCTGAGGACCACCACCGCAACAGGTAGTGACTCGAGGACCTCCACCACAACAGATGGTGACCTGAAGACCCCCACCCACAACAGATAGTGACCCGAGGACCACCTTCACAACAGGTAGTGACCTGAGGACCTCCACCACAACAGGTAGTGTCGCGCTTCACACCCGTCCCATCGATTTGCCACACTCCTCCCGCCACTGATCCCAAGGAGAGTGTTTACACTGATGCTGCTGGCCCCAGGGACCCACCCCACCCCCACCCCGTCCCATAGGAAGCTATCCCCTGGCCGAGGGTGTCTACACATCCCCCTGAGATCAACCACCCCTCCCTCCTCCCTGGTCCTGGCCTCCTGCAGAGGTCATGGGCCTCCAGGTATACAGGCGCACGAGGGGCGTTAACCATCCGTGTGTATGTGTGTGTTACCGGACTCCACCTGCAAGAGGTTACCTTGCAATCCAAAAAAGAAAATGGTGACTTTTGGCGAGGCTGTATCACTGGGAGTACAGTCGCGTCAAAGAACTCCTTACTCCAAAGGAGTCTACAGTTCCCTGCAACTGGAAGTAGCGCAGCCTTGGGTTGCAGTGGCCTTTAGAAAGGTCCTGGGAAATACCAGGACCTATCATAGGAACTGGCCCTGGGTAATTGCAATATGCTAAAGAACACGTGTGTGTGTGTGTGTGTGTGTGTGTGTGTGTGTTCGATTTTGCCGCCTTAGCGAGAAAACATCAGGAAATGAACCAAGGAGATATAAAATACTTGCTTGGTTCCTTTTAGTGTCCCTACTTTTGAAATGCGATAATACAAGAGAAGAGGGCTTCCAGCGCCCCCCTTCTTTCTCAACCCTTTTAGTCGCCTTACGCGACGAAGACGCAGGACACATGGGAAATACGACTTCTTTTTTTCCTTAACGTTGGAATCCCCAGTCATGGACAAAAGTCCACATCAAGGTCGGGCCTTAATTGAGGTATAAAGAGGTTCATGAAGGTGGAAAGAAGAGACGAGGAAAATTATGAATGAGTTGTGGAAGAAGTGAAAAACCTGTCTTAAAAAGCTTCCAGGCCATAGTTATTGGGAAACACATGAGAGGGTAGAGAGTTCCAAAGCTTCGACGTGTAGGGAAGGAAACAGTTATCAAAACGGCACACCCTCGAGTTGCCAACTGCCACACAGTGATTATGTGACGTAGCAGCTTGCCGAGTATTGCATGCTCTAGCTAGGGGTGGGTACAAACAAGCAGCCAGCTCTCGGGAGCAAAAATCAAAGTAATACCTATAGAAGAGGGAAAGTCAACTAACATTTCGGCATAGGGCAAGTGGATCAGATTTTGAAGTTGGTATAGGAGAGTTGATAAGTCGGACCTCTTTCGACTCAACTCTGTCAGGTAAAAATGCAGAGCTAGGACCACCCCAGATGTGAGAGCAGTACTCCATACAAGGACGAATTAATCCCTTGTATTAACGGGGCAACTGTTCACAAGAGAAGAAGTTTCGATATATAAACAGGATACCCAGTTTCTTAGAGTCAGACTTAGCTATTTCCGTAGTGTGGGGTTTCCAAGACAGAGTGGATGTTACAGTAATACCAAGTATGTTCATTGAGTCAAGAGGTGGAATAATATTTTTGTCAAAGGAGAAAGGAAAGCTGTGAGGAATTTTCGATAGACAAATGGGCAGAAACTTGGTCTTGGAGGCATTAAACTTAACCAGATTTCGCCTACCCCACTGAGATATCCTATCCAAGTCTGAGTTGCTTGAGGTAGTTGTGTCGAGACGAGATGCAGATCAAGTGAGAGAAGAAAGAGCAGATATGAAGGATGTGGAAGAATGCAGTGTTTAGTCGTCAGCATATTAGTGCATTTGGTTTTGTAGTAGATTTTGAATCAGTGATAAAAATGAGAAAAATGCAGGAGACAGGACAAAACTTTGAGGGACACCGCTGTTGATAGAGAAAGGAGGAAAGGATGATCCATCAACAACACGGAGATAGATCGGCCACAAAGGAAGCTAGATATGAGTGAGCAAAATTAAGGTGGGAAGCCAAAAGAGCTAAGAAATGAGAGCTCATAGCCACACCCTGTCAAAAGCTCTGGATATGTGAAGGGCAACTTCATAGGATTCCCCAAAATCTTTCGGGGGAATATCATCAATGGATCTCGCCTCACAGAAGCCATACAAGTGATCAGAGGGAAGACTGTGAGATTCAAGATTTTCGACGGTACTGGAGCTGAGATGGGATGCAAAAACTTTGTAAATAGTAGATTGCAAAGCAGCAGGACGATAGTTGGAGGGGTCAGAATAGTCACCCTTCTTAGGGGACGGGATGTATCAACGCATGCATCCAAGAAGAAGGAAAAGTTCTGGTTTTCAAACAGGAACGAAACAGGAGAGCAAGCACAGGTGCAAGTTCAGAGGCGCACTCTTTTAGTACACGGGGATGGATGCCATCAGGACCATAAGCCTTGCTTGTGTCAACAGAAAGAAGCGCTTTTCGGACAGTCCGAAAAGATATTACAGGAAGAGTCATAGGATTAGGGAGAGGAGCATCAGGGGGTGAGGGAATGTTAGAGTTATCCTAGGTGGAGTTAGATGAGAAACGGGAACCAGAGAGAGTTGCTTTGTCAATGGGAGAGATAGCTACAGTACCGTCAGGACGGAAAAGTGAAGGAAAGGTAAAGCGACAGAAGTTGTTAGAGATGCCCTTAGCTATAGACCAGAAAGACCTATCCGTGGATGACGAGGAGAGGTTATCACACTTCCTCTGAGTAATGGAACGCTTCACCTCACGGATAACGCGCTTGCAGCTATTACGGGAAGAGACAAAAGCTGAATGGGAGCCAGACGTGGTAGAGTTTTTTCAAGCCCAATTTGCCTGATCCCTTGTCTGAATGGCCTCAGAACACGAACGGTTGAACCATGGATTGGAAGTAGTAGTCTTAGAGGAAGATGGGATAAATGCTTCCCTTCCTTCTTCCAATCTCTGGAACCACACCTTACCCGTGTCACCTACTGACCAGTATTTTGACTGGCCAAGCACATCCCTGCGGCATACATGGGGAGACTTCACCAGGACCACGAGCCTTGTATGGATGAAATTGTCTGTATAGCCTGATTATGGCATTTTTCTCTATTTCTATGCCTTCCAAGACTTCTCCCTCCCACCTTGCTAGCGTTGGGGAAGCGGGACACTATAATGTGAAAACACTCACGCTTTTAGCATGATACGTTGTTCATTGCATCCTTATTAAGTGCTCTCAAGTGATTGGGGTAATAGTTTATTTGCTTTGTGGGATAAAATTACAGACAGAGATCATGATATTAAAAAGCACGTTGGCAGTTTACTCAGTTACCAGATTGGATTAAACACTTCTATTTTCTATCTTTCTCTCCTGGTTATGTTTGACGATGATCCGTAATGACAGCCCAGTAAGCCGATAAAAAGACTTTGTTTTTTGTTACTGTATGATCAGTGGATGGGTTTGAATACCCAGTTTGGTGGATGTCCCACCCAGCAACTGCCACTCATACGGTGTTAGTCGCAGCCTCTCCCGTCAGCTCCCGCCTTAATCCATCTGCTAATATACCATTACTCCGGGAATATTTACCTTTGAACCACTCTTGGGGTCCCTGTGTGTGTCCCTCCCCCGTTATCAGTAAAATAAACATTTCTACTGAGTAGTATTCCAGGATCTGACTCCCTGCTGCTGCTAGTAGTGTGTGTGTGTGTGTGTGTGTGTGTGTGTGTGTGTGTGTGTGTGTGTGTGATTACATATTTGCACGGTACGGGGAGGAAGTTTTACACTTGTGGGTTCCCATCTCTTTATCATTCTCTACTGCCATACAACTTTTGAAATTTCTGCATACTGTCTATATCACCCATGTCTTCATTCATTTCATTCCATTCATCCACAGTAAAAGTACAAATATTCTTCAAACCATTTTCAACAGGTTTCTTCCTTAATTTCATGCTATGGTCGATTCTTTTATCACTTCTACATCTGTCAAAAAATATTCACTAAGTCATAAAACTGTTTTAGTGACTTAAATGTTGCAATCAGGTCACCACTAACTCTTCTCTCTTCCAAGGTGGACATATTTATGGCCCCTAGCCTTTCTTATAAGTCATCTCTTAATTCTGGTACCATCTCTGCTGCCCTCCTCTGAGCTTACTCTGTTAGTTCTTTGTGCTTCTTTAGGTGCGGTGACTAAACTTGAGAAGCATATTCTACTTTTGGCCTTATGTAGGATATAACCAGCTTGCTGAATTCCTTATCCATGAACATGAAAGCACTTCTGACATTTGCCATCAGAGTTGGTCTCTAACTATTATCATAAGGGTGTGGGACGCTGACGACAGGTCAGGAACAATGTGGACTCCCAGGTTTTTCACATACAGACGCCTGCAGCTTATTTCCTGCTAGTTTATAATCATACAGTGGCCTTCTTTCCCCACGACCCATCCTCATTACTTTACACTTGCTCGGGTTGATCCTCATATATCATGTATTAGACCAACTCTGGAGTCTGTTTAGGTCCCCTTGTAAGTTGATGCAATCTTCTAAGATTTTCACTACCCTAATGACCTTTGCATCATCTGCAAAAATATTCAGGTAGGAGTCCATACCTTCTAGCAATTAATTTACTTACATCCATAAGAGAAACTTGCAGTCTTTTGCTGGTATCCTAAACACATTTTGAGAAGGCTCCTTAGACATGCGTACATTATACCCTTCCACTAAGATAATCTATCCACTGAAGGAGTCTATCTCTTATTCCTGCCTGGCGATCCAGCTTCTTAATTTGCCTCCCATGCGGTACAGTGTCAAATACTTTCTGTACAGACACAAACAATCCACCTGCCTTCCCATCCGTCCAAGACAGAGCTCACTCTCTCCAAGAAAACTAAGAGGTTCGGTGCAGATGACCTCGTCCCATGACAATCTAGCTCTCTCTCAGTGAAGTATTTCTCTGTACACGGTCATCCGTTTGCTTTCTAATCATCTTTTCCACAACCTTACAGACCATACACGAAAGTGATGCTGCACCAGGTTCAAAATCTCCTCCTGGTTCCTTTTCTTAGAGACAATTATGTTTGCCCTTTTCCACTTCCTTGGCACTTTCCCCTTTCTCTGATGGCATCTTGAACAATATGTCAAGAGGTTTATCTTGTGTATCTGCACACTTCTTCAGCACATACGGTGAAATTTCGTCAAGACTATGAGCCTTGTATGGGTCAAAAGCTTTTAGTATTCTGTTAGCGTCTTTTCTAGATATGTCTGAGTTTTATAACACCTCCTTCCTATGGGGCTTCGGTATCTTCCACTGAAAACACTCTTACATTTGTTATCTAATTCTTTATACATTCTTACATCATCCTTAACAATTCTTCCATCCGAATCCCGTAGCCTGATTAGCCGCTCTTAACCTAACAATTTATTACTGATGGAAAAGTTTTAGATTTTCTCCTGCTTTCTCCACAATTTTCTTTCCAAAGTTTATCTGTTATCCTTTCTTCTTCTGTTATATTCGTTCCTTATTCTCTTATACCTTGAAAATGCAGGTTGGCTGAAGTTCCAACTATATCTTCGTCAGAGTACATATCGAGGCTCTTTAGCTTTCCGACATCTATTACTGAACCATTCCTTCCTTTCTTTAACTTTGTTCTGTATATGAGGCTAGAGGTACACAAGCTCCTTTTCTGAAAAGTTTACAAGCTTTTCCCTTCGTAAAATTTGTATGTCGTTCTACTTTTACCACACTAATCCGTGAGATTCTGTTCTCTTCCACAATCACAAAGAACTTCAATAGGATTCAGTGGTCTGTTGCCATATGAATTTCTTTGTACTGTAATCCTTCACTGTAAAGTTCACGGAACCTCTTACTACAGTGCCCTGGTTCCTGGCTGAACGAATTCCATTTTCCAATATGATAAATTTTTCTAACTGGTGTATCGCTTGTGATATTCTCAATGTCCATGCCAGTATGTGTGAAGATCAGATTTATCAGTTATAGAGCATCAGACCCTCTCATCCTAGTATGTTCACTGACATGCCGGTATAGACACTTTTGCCGTAAGCACTCTAAGAACCTCCCTTCATGAATCATTCACCATGAGAATCAAAATTCTCCCAGTTAATCTCTGTATAACTAATCCCCGTTAGCAGTACTTTACAATCTCTGCAAAGTGCGTGTTTTACTGCTTCTTGTATCATGCTAATTTGTTCCTTTACTGTACTCACTGTACATTTATTTGTGTATTTTTCGAACTGTAATTACCTATTTGTACAGTACGGTGAGAGAGTTTTGCACTCGTGGGGCCCCATCTCTCGAACATTCTCTACTATCATACAATCTTTTAAACTTCTGTATGCTGTTATGTTTACCACATCTCTTTTACCTTATTCTATTCGTCCGCCACTCTTATAGTATAAAAGTACTTCTTTACATCTATTATTCCTTAATTTCATGTTATGTCCTCTGTTTGTCCAATCCTTACAGCTTTCGGAGAACTGTTCACTGTATACGTCATCAGTCTGGCTGCAAAACTTGAAGGTGATGATCAAGTCACCCTTCACTGTTCTCTCGTCCACCGTGGGCACGTTTAAGGCTACTAGCCTTTCCCTGTAACTCAGTTCTTTTAATTCACGTACCATTTTTGTTGCCCTCCTCTGAACCTTCTCTATTAACTCTGATATTTTAGGAGCAGTTACCAAACATGAGAAACGTATTTTAACCTTGACCCTTTGTAGGATATGAAAAGCTTGCAAAAAGTTTCCCTGTCAATACACTTGAAAGCTATTCAAATATTTGTCAGCAGAAGGTTTGTCTCCTTTACTATTCTCCAATGTGGGATTCTGGCAACAGGTTAGGGACGATGTCAACTCTCAAGTCAATCTCACACACACAATCCTGAAGCTTATTGCCTGCGAGATAATCATATTGAACCCCTTTTCCATACTCTCTCATGTTCATTATTTAATGCTCGGGTTCATTTCATCAACTATGTATCTAACCAGCTTTGGAGTCTTTTTAGGTCTCCCTGTAAGCTGATGGCACCCTTCCCGCTTTTCACGTACATCACAACCTTTGCATCATCTGCAAAAACATATTCAACATTTCTGGGAAGTCTTCCACAAAGATCAAGAAGAGGAACGGTTCCAGAACAGAACACTATGGAGCTACACTGGCGACCTCCACCCATCTGAAGGTGCATCTGACATTTGTCCTTTGTTCCCTGTGTGTGTGTGTGTGTGTGTGTGTGTGTGTGTGTGTGTGTGTGTGTAATGACGTAAATAATGAAAAAGTTTTCATCTTTAATCATACTTA
>JAYMFT010176647.1:0-64754 GCA_038088735.1 Panulirus argus
TTAGAGGAAAGGTTTAAGGGGGTCTATGTTTCTGGTGAGGTTCTGGATGGGT
This sequence comes from Panulirus argus, assembly GCA_038088735.1. NCBI lineage: Eukaryota > Metazoa > Arthropoda > Malacostraca > Decapoda > Palinuridae > Panulirus > Panulirus argus. The sequence continues at coordinate 53 of JAYMFT010176647.1, forward strand.
TAGAGGATTGTTGAAGTGTTTCTAGGCGTCTGGCGAGGTTCTGCAAGGATCTTAGGAGAGGTTTGAGAGGGTCTAGGTGTCTGGCGAGGATCTGGAAGGGTCAGACTAGAGATTTCAGGGTTTTTGATTGTCTGGCGATGTTCTGGAAAAGTCAGAGGAGAGGTTTGAGAGGGTCTTGGATTCTATCGAGGTTAGAGAACGTTCAGAGGATAGGTTTGAGGGTTTCTAGGTTTCTGGCGAGGTTCTGGAATAATCGGAGAAGAGTTTTGAGAAGGGGTCTAAGTGTCTTGTGAGGTTTTGGAAGGGTCAGAGGAAAGGTTTGAATGGTTTACGTCTCTGTCGAGGTTTTGGAAGGGTCAGGGGAGAGGTTTGAGGGGATATAGTTGTCAAGCGAGGTTATGGAAGGGTCAGAGGAGAGGTTTGAGTGTTTTTACGTGCCTGACGAGGTTCTGGAAGGGTCATAGGAGAGGTTTGAGTGTTTATAGGTGTCTGGCGAGGTTCTGGAAGGGTCAGGGGAGAGGTTTGAGGGGGTGTAGGTGTCTGAGGAGGTTCTGAAAGGGTCAGGGGAGAGGTTTGAGGGTTTCTAGGTGTCTGGTGAGGTTCTGGAAGGGTCAGTAGAGAGGTTTGGGGGTTTCTAGTTGTCCGGTGAGGTTCTGGAAGGGTCAGAGGAGAGGTTTGAGTGGTCTTAGGTGTCTGGCGTTGTTCTGGAAGGGTCAGAGGAGAGGTGTGTGGGGGTCTAGATGTCTTAGGAGGTTCTGGAAGGGTCATAGGAGAGATTTGAGGTTTCTGGGTTTCTGGCGAGGTACTGAAAGGGTCAGAGGAGATGTTTGAGGGTTTCTAGGTGTTTCGCGAGGTTCTGGAAGGGTCAGAGGAGAGGTTTGAGGGGTCTAGATGTCGGACGAGGTTCTGGAAGGATCAGAGGGGTTTGAGGGTTTCTAGGTGTGTGGCAAGGTTCTGGAAGGATCAAAGGAGAGGTTTTAGGGGTGTAGGTGTCTGGCGAGGCTCTGAAAGTGTCAGAGGAGAGCTTTGAAGGGGTCTAGGTGTCTGGCGAGGTTCTGGAAGGGTTATAAGAGAGGTTTAAGGGTTTTGTAGGTGTCTTCCGAGATTCTGGAAGATTCAGATGTGAGGTTTTAGGGGGTGTAGGTGTCTGGCGAGGCTCTGAAAGTGTCAGAGGAGAGCTTTGAAGGGGTCTAGGTGTCTGGCGAGGTTCAGGAAGGGTCAAAAGAGAGGTTTGAGGTGGTGTAAGTGTCTGGCTAGGATCTGGAAGGGTTAGAGGAAAGGTTTAAGGGGGTCTATGTTTCTGGTGAGGTTCTGGATGGGTTAGAGGATTGTTGAAGTGTTTCTAGATGTCTGGCGAGGTTCTGGAAGGATCTTAGGAGAGGTTTGAAAAGGTCTATGTTTCTGGCGAGGTTCTGGAAGGGTTATAAGAGAGATTTGAGGGTTTTGTATGTGTCTTGCGAGATTCTGGAAGATTCAGAAGGGAGGTTTGAGGGGGTGTAGGTTTCTTGCGAGGTACAGAAAGGGTCAGAGGAGACGTTTGAGGAGGTCTATGAGTCTGGCGTGGTTCTGGAAGGATCAGAGGAGATGTTTAAGGGGGTGTAAGTTTCTGGCGAAGTTCTGGGAGGGTAAGAGGAGACGCTTGAGTTTTTCTAGGTGTCTGGCGTGTTTCTGGAAGGGTCATATGAGAGGTTTGATGGTTCTTAGGTGTCTGGCAAGGATCTGGAAGGATCAGAGGAGACGTATGAGGGGGTCTATGTGTGTGGCGAGGTTCTAGCAGGGTCAGAGGAGAGGGTTTAGGGGGTGTAAGTGTATGGCGAGGTTCTGGAAGGGTCAGTTGAGTGGTTTAAGGGTTTGTAGATGTCTCGCGAAATTCTGGAAGGGTCACAGGAGAGGTTTGAGTTTTCGTAGGTGTCTGATGAGTTTCTATAAGGGTCAGAGGAAAGGTTTGAGGGGGTGTAGTTGTGTGAGGAGGTTCTGGAAGGGTCAGTGGAGAGGTTTGAGGGTTTCTAGGTGTCTGTTGAGGTTTTGAAAGGGCCAGTGGAGAGGTTTGAGTGTTTTTAGGATTCTGATGAGGTTCTGGAAGGGTCAAAGGAGAGGTTTGTGTGGTTTTAGGTGCCTGGCGTGGTTCTGGAAGGGTCAGGGTTTGAGGGGGTCTAGGTGTCTGAAGAGGTTCTGGGAGGGTCAGAGTAGAGATTTGAGGTTTCTGGGTTTCTGGCGAGGTACCGAAGGGGTCAGAGGAGATGTTTGAGGGTTTCTAGTTTTCTGGCGAGGGTCTGGAAGGTTCACAGGAGAGGTTTGAGGGGGTGTAGGTGTCTGACAAGTTTCTGGAAGGGTTAAAGGAGAGATTTGAGGGGGTTTAGGTGTCTGGCGAGGCTCTAAAAGGGTCACAGTAGACGTTTGAGGGTTTCTAGGTGTATGATAAGGTTCTGGAAGGATCAAAGGAGAGGTTTGAGGGGGTGTAGGTGTCTAGCGAAGATCTGGAAGGGTTAGAGTGTTTTGTAGGTGTCTGGTGAGGTTCTAGAAGGTTCAGAGGAAAGGGTTGAGGGGGGTCTAGGTTTCTGGTGAGGTTCTTGAAGGGTCAGAGGAGATATTTGAGGGTTTCTGTGTGTTTGAAGAGGTTCTGGAAGGTTCAGAGGAGAGGTGTGAGGGGTCTAGGTGTATAGCGAGGTTTTGGTAGGGTTAGAGGAGAGGTTTGAGTGGGTCTAAGTACCTGGCGAGGTTGAGGAAGACTCAGAGGAGAGGTTTGAGAGGTCTAGGTGTCTGGCAAAGTTATGAAATAGTCAGAGGATGCGTTTGAGAGGGTCTAAATGTCTGGCGAGGTTCTGGAAGGATCAGAGGAGAGGTTTGAGGGGATGTAGGTTTCTGGCGAGGTTCTGGAAGGGTTAGAGGAGACGTTTGAGTGTTTCTAGGTGTCTGGTGAGTTCCTGGAAGTTTCAGAAAACAGGTTTGAGGGTTTTTAGGTGTCTGGAGGATCTAGAAGGATCAGAGGAGAAGTACTAAGGGGTGTAGGTGTCTGGCGAGGTTCTGGAAGGGCCAGAGGAGAGCTTTAAGGGAGTCTAGGTGTATGGCGAGTTTCTGGAATCGTCATTGGAGAGATCTGAGGGTTTCTAGTTTTTTGGCGAAGTTCTGGAAGGGACAGATGAGAGGTTTTAGGGTTTGTAGGTGTCTGACGAGTTTCTCTAAGGGTTAGAGGAGAGGTCTGAGAGGGTCTAGGTGTCTGGCGAAGTTGAAAAAGGGTCAGAGGAGAGGTTTAAGTGTTTTTAGGTATCTGGCGAGGTTTTGGAAGAGTCAGAGAAAAGGTTTGAGAGGTCTAGGTGTCTGTCGAGGTTCTGGAAGGATCAAAGGAGAGGTTTGAGGGGATGTAGGTGTCTCACGAGTTTAAGTAAGGATCAAAGGAGAGGTTTGAGAGGGTCTAGGTGTCTGGCGATGGTTCTGCAAGGGTCAGAGGAAAGGTATCCGTTTTTTCAATTGTCTGGCGTGGTTTTGGAAGGGTCAAAGGATATGTTTGAGGGGATCTACTTGGCTAGCGAGGTTCTAGAAGGGTCAGGGGAGAGGTTTGGGGGTGTTTAGGTGTACGGCAAGGTTCTGGAAGGGTCAGTGGAGAGGTTTCAGAGTTTCTAGGTTTCTGGCGAGGTTCTGGAAGGGACAGAGAAGAGTTTTGATGGTTTGTAGGTGTCTGGTGAGGTTCTTGAAGGGTCAGAGGAGAGGTTTGAGGGTTTCTAGGTTTCTGGCGAGATTCTGGAAGGTCAGGGGAGAGGTTTGAGGGTTTTAAGTTGTTTGGCAAAGTTCTAGAAAGGTCAGAGGAAAGGTTTGAGGGGGTTTAGGTTTCTGGCGAGGTTTTGGAAAGGTTAGAGAAGAGGTTTAATAGGATTTAGGTTTCTGGTGAGGTTCTTGAAGGGTCAGAGGATTGGTTTAATGGTATCTAGGTTTCTGGCAAGATTTTGGAAGGATCAGAGAAGACGTTTCTGGGTTTTTAATTGTTTGGCGAGGTTCTGGCAGGGTCAGAGGAGAGGTTTGAGGGGGTCTTTTCTATTTTGACGAGGTTCTAGAAGGTTCAGAGGATAGGTTTAAGGGTTTCTAGGTTTCTGGCGAGGTTCTGGAATAATCAGAGGAGAGTTTTGAGAGGGTCTAGGTGTCTTGTGAGGTTTTGGAAGGGTCAGAGGAAAGGTTTGAAGGGGTCTAAGTGTCTGGCGAGGTTCTGAAAGGGTCAGAGGAGAGGTTTGAGGGGATGTATGTGTTTTGCAAATTTCTGTAAGGGTTAGAGGAGAGGTTTGAGGGGTTGTAGGTGTCTAGCGAGGTTCTGGAAGGGTCAGAGGAGAGATTTGAGGGTTTGTAGATGTCTGGCGAGATTCTGGAAGGGTCAGAGAAGAGGTGTGAGGGTTTTTAGGTGCCTAGAGAGGTTTTTTAAGGGTCAGAGGTTTGAGGGGATGTAGGTGTCTGAAGAGGTTCTGGAAGGATCAGAGGAGAGGTTTGAGGGTTTCTAGGTGTCTAGTGAGGTTTTGGAAGGGTTAGTGGAGAGATTTGAGTGTTTCTAGTTGTCTGGTGAGGTTGTGGAAGGGTCAAAGGAGACGTTTGAGTGGTTTTAGGTGTCTAGCGTGGTTTTGGAAGGGTCAGAAGATAGGTCTGAGGGGTATTGGTGTCTGAGGAGGTTCTTAAAGGGTCAGAGGAGAAATTTGACGTTTCTGGGTTTCTGGCGAGGTACTGAAAGGGTCAGAGGAAATATTTGAGGGTTTCTAGGTGTTTGTCGAGGTTTTAGAAGGGTCAGAGGAGAGGTTTGAGGGGGTGTATGTGTTTTGCAAAGTTCTGGAAGGGTCAGAGGAGAGGTTTGAGGGGGTGTAGGTGTCTGGCGAGGTTCTGGAAAGGCCAGAGTAGGGGTTTGAGGGTTTCTAGGTTTATGACAAGGTTCTGGAAGGATCAAAGGGGAGGCTTGAGGGGGTCTAGGTGTCTGACGAGGTTCTGTAGGGTCAAAGGAAAGGTTTGAAGGCGTCTAGGTATCTGGCGAGGTTCTGGAAGGGTTAGAAGAGAGGTTAGAAAGTTTTGTAGGTGTCTTGGGAAGTTCTGGAAGGTTTAGAGGAAAGGTTTGAGGGGGGGTGTAGGTTTCTGGCGAGACACTGAAAGGTCAGAGGAGACGTTTGAGGGGGTGTAAGTGTTTGGCGAAGTTCTGGAAGGGTCAGAGGAGAGGTTTGAGGGGCTGTAGGTTTCTGGCGAAGTTGTGGAAGGGTCAGAGGAGACGTTTGAGTGTTTCTAGGTGTCTGACAAGTTTCTGGAAAGGTCAGAGGAGAGGTTTGAGGGCCTTTAGGTGTCTGGCGAGGATCTGGAATGGTCAGAGGAGACGTATGAGGGGGTGTAGGTGTCTGGCGAGGTACTGGAAGGGTCAGAGGAGAGATTTAAGGGGGTCTAGGTGTATGGCGAGGTTCTGAAAGGGTCAGAGGAAAGGTTTAAGGGTTTGTAGTTGCCTGGCGAGGTTCTGGAAGGGTTAGAGGAGAGTTTTTTTTTTATTTGTAGGTGTCTGAAGAGTTTCTGTAAGGGCCAGAGGAGACGTTTGAGGGGGTGTACGTGTCTGAGGAGGTTCTGAAAGGGTCAGAGGAGAGGTTTGAGGGGGTGTAGGTATATGAGGAGGTTCTGGAAGGGTCAGTGGAGAGGTTTGAGGGTTTCTAGGTGTCTGGTGAGGTTCTGAAAGGGTCAGAGGAGAGGTTTGTGTTTTTCTAGGTTTCAGGCGTGGTTCTGGAAGGGTCAAAGGAGAGATTTCAGGGAGTCTAGGTGTCTGAGGAGGTTCTGGATGGGTCCGAGGAGAGATTTGATGTTTCTGGGTTTCTGGCGAGGTACTGAAAGAGTCAGAGGAGAAGTTTGAGGGTTTCTAGCTTTCTGGCGAGGTTCTGGAAGGGTCAGAAAAGAGCTTTAAGGGGGTTAGGTGTCTGGCAAGGTTTTGGAAGGGGTATAGGAGAGGTTTGAGAGGGTGTAAGTGTCTGGCGAGATTCTGTAAGGGTCAAAGGAGAGGTTTGAAGGGGTCTAGGTGTCTGGCGAGGTTTTGGAGGGGTTAGAGGAGAGGTTAGAGAGTTTGGTTTTGCAGGTGTCTTGCGAGGTTCTGGAAGGTTCAAAGGAGAGGTTTGAGTGAGTCTAGATTTCTGGCGGGGTATTGGAAGGGTCAGAGGAGAGATTTGAGGGTTTCTTGGAGTTTGGAGAGGCTCTAGAAGGGTCAGAGAAGACGTCTGAGGGGGTCTAGGTGTATTGTGAGGTTCTGGTGGGGTTAGAGGAGAGGTTTGAGTGGGTCTAGGTACCTGGCGAGTTTGAGGAAGACTCAGAGGAGAGGTTTGAGAGGTCTAGGTGTCTGGCAAGATTATGGAAGGGTCAGAGGAGACGTTTGAGAGTGTCTAAGTGTCTGGCGAGGTACTGGAAGGGTCAGAGGAGAGGTTTGAGGGGATGTAAGTTTCTAGAGAGGTTCTTTATGGGTTAGAGGAGACGTTTGAGTGTTTGTAGGTGTCTGGCGAGTTTCTGGAAGGGTCAGAAAAGAGGTTTTTAGGTGTTTGGCGTGGATCTAGAGGGGTCAAAGGAGATGTATGAAGGGGTCTAGATGTCTGGCGAGGTTCTGGAAGGGTCAGAGGAGAGGTTTGAGGGTTTCTAGGTGTCTGGGAGGTTCTGGAAGGGTCAGAGGAGAGGTTTGAAGGTTTCTAGGTGTCTGGGAGGTTCTGGAAGGGTCAGAGGAGAGGTTTGAGGGTTTCTAGTGTTTTGCGAGGTTCTGGAAGTGTCAGATGAGATGTTTGAGGATTTTTAGGTGTCTGACGAGTTTCTGTAAGGGTCAGAGGAGAGGTTTGAGGGGTCATGGTGTCTGGCGAGGTTGAAGAAGGGTCAGGGGAGAGGTTTGAGGAAGGGTCTTGGGATCTGGCGAGTATCAGGATGGGTCAAAGAAAAGGTTATAGAGGGTGTAGGTGCCTTGTAAAGTTCTGGAAGGGCCAGAGGAAAGGATTCCGGGTTTCTAATTGTCTGGCATGGTTCTGGAAGGGTCACAGGATATGTTTGAGGGGATCTAGTTGTCTAACGAGGTTCTGGAAGGGTCAGAGGAGAGGTTTGAGGCTGCCTAGGTGTATGGCAAGGTTCTGGAAGGGTCAGTCGAGAGGTTTGAGAGTTTCTAGGTGTCTGGCGAGGTTCCTGAAGGGACAGAGGAGAGGTTTGATGGTTTCTAGGTGTCTGGCGAGGTTCTGAAAGGGTCAAAGGAGAGGTTTCAGGGTTTCTAGGTTTCTGGCTAGGTTCTGGAAGGTCAGAGGGGATGTCTGAGGGTTTCTAGTTGTCTGGCGAAGTTCTGGAAGGGTCAGAGAGGAGGTTTGAGGGTGTGTAGGTTTCTGACGAGGTTTTGGATGGGTTATAGGAGAGGTTTGAGGGTTTCTAGGTGTCTGGCGAGTTCTGTAAGGGTCAGAGGAGAGGTTTGAGGGTTTCTAGGTGTCTGGGGAGGTTCTGCAAGGGTAAGAGGAGAGGTTTTGAGGGTTTCTAGGTGTTTGAAGAGGTTGTGGAAGGGTCAGATGAGAGGTTTGAGGGTTTGTATTTGTCTGGCGAGGTTCTGGAAGGGTCATAGGAGAGGTTTGAGTGTTTGTAGGCGTCTGACGAGTTCCTGTTAGGGTAAGAGAAGAGGTTTGAGGGGATCTAGGTGTCTGCCGAGGTTGAAGAAGGGTCAGAGGAGAGGTTTGGGGGTTTCTAGGTATCTGGCGAGGTTCTGGAAGAGTCAGAGGAAAGGTTTGAGAGGTTTACGTGCTTGTTGATATTCTGGAAGGGTCAGAGGATTGGTTTGAGGGGGTCTATGTGTCTGACGAGGTTCAAGACGAGTCAGAGGAGAGGTTTGAGAGGGTCTAGGTTTCTGGCGAGGTTCTGGAAGGGTCAGGGGAGAAGTTTCCGGGTTTCTAATTCTCTGGCGGGGTTCTGGAAGGGTCATAGGATATGTTTGAGGGGATGTAGTTGTCTAGCGAGGTTCTGGAAGAGTCAGAGGAGGGGTTTGAGGGTGTCTAGGTGTATGGCAAGGTTCTAGAAGGGTCAGTGGAGAGGTTTCAGAGTTTTTAAGTGTCTGGCGAGGTTCTGGAAGGGACAGAAGAAAGGTTTGATGGATTCTGGGTGTCTGGCGAGGTTCTAGAAGTTCAGAGGAGAGGTTTAAGGGTTTCTAGTTTTCTGGCGAAGTTCTGGAAGGGTCGGAGGAGAGGTTTGAGGGGGTGTAGGTTTCTGGCGAGGTTCTGGAAGGGTCATAGGAGAGGTTTTAGGGAATCTAGAAGTCTGGCGAGTTCTGTAAGGGTCAGAGAAGAGGTTTGAGGTGGTCTAGGTGTCTGGTGAGGTTCTGGAAGGGTCAGAGGAGTGGTTTGGGGGGTTTAGGTTTCTGGTGAAGTTCTGGAACGCTCAGAAGATAGGTTTAAGTGCTTCTAGGTGTCTGGCGAGGCTCTGGAAGGATTGGAGAAGAGGTTGGATAGGTTCTAAGTGTTAGGCGAAGTTCTGGAAGGGTCAGAGGAGAGGTTTCAAGGTTTGTAATTGTCTGGCGAGTTTCTGGAAGGGTCAGAGGAGAGATTTAGTTGGTTTTGGTTTCTGGAGAGGTTCCAGAAGGTTCAGAGGATAGGTTTGAGGGTTTCTAGGTTTCTTGTGAGGTTCTGGAAGGATTGGAGGAGATTTTTGAAAGGGTCTAGGTGCCTGCCAAGGTTCTGGAAAGGACAGAGGAGAGGTTTGAGGGGATATAGTTGTCTAGCGAGGTTCTGGAAGGGTCAGGGTAAAGGTTTGAGGGTTTGTAGGTGTCTGGCGAGGATCTGGAAGGGTTATAGGAGAGGTTTGAGGGTTTCTAGGTGTCTGGTGATATTCTGGGAGGTTCAGAGGAGAGGTCTGAGTGCTTTTAGGTGTATGGTGTTGTTCTGGAAGAGTCAGAGGAGAGGTTTGAGGGGGTCTAGGTGTCTGAGGAGGTTCTGGAAGGGTCAGAGGAGAGATTCGAGGGTTTCTAGGTTTCTGGCGAGGTACTGAAAGGGTCAGAGGAGACGTTTGAGGGGGTTTAAGTGTCTGGCGAGATTCTGGAAAGGTCAGAGGAGAGGTTTGAGGGGGTTTAGGTTTCTGGCGAGGTTCTGGAAGGGTCAGAGGATACGTTTGGGGGTTTCTAGGCGTCTGGCGAGTTTCTGGAAGGGTGAGAGGAGAGGTTTGAGGGTTTTTAGGTGTTTGGCGAGGTTTTGGAATGGTCAGATGATAGGTTTGAGGGTTTGTAGTTGTCTGGCGAGGTTTTTGAAGGGTTGGAAGAGAGGTTTGAGGGTTTGTAGATGACTGGCGAGTTTCTGTGAGGGTCAGAGGAGAAGTTTGAGTGGATCTAGGTGTCTGACGAGGTTGAAGAAGAGTCAGAGGAGAGGTTTGGGGGTTTCTAGGTATTTGGCGAGGTTCTGGAAGAGTCAGTGGAAAGTTTTGAGGATTTGTAGTTTTCTGTCGAGGCTCTGGAAGGGTCAGAGGAGAGGTTTGATGGGGTCTAGGTGTCTGGCGAGGTTTAGGAATCGTCAGAGGAGAGGTTTGATGAGGTCTTGGTGTCTGGAGAGGTTCTGGAAGGACAGAGGAGAAGTTTGAGGGAGTGTTGGTTTCTGGCGAGGTTCTGGAAGGGTCAGAGGATACGTTTGAGGGGTTTTAGGTGTCTGGCGAGGTTCTGGAAGGATCGGAGGAGAGGTTTGACTGGGTCTAGGTGTCTGGCGGTGTTCTTGAAGGGTCAGAGGAAAGGATTAAGGGTTTCTAATTGTCTGGCAGGGTTCTGGATGGGTCAGAGGATATTTTAAAGGGATCTAATTGTCTAGCGAGTTTCTGGAAGGGTCATAGGAGAGGTTTGAGGGTGTCTAGGTGTATGGCAAGGTTCTGGAAGGGTCAGTGGAGAGGTTTCGGAGTTTCTAGGTGTCTGGAGAGGTTCTGGAAGGGACAGAGGAGAGGTTTGAGGGTTTCTAGGTGTCTGATGAGTTTCTGTAAGGGTTAGAGGAGAGGTTTGAGGGGGTCTAGGTGTCTGGTGAGGTTGGCGAAGGGTCAGAGGAAACGTTTTAGGGTTTCTAGGTATCTGGCGAGGTATTGTAAGAGTCAGAGGAAAGGTTTTAGAGGTCTAGGTGTCTGTCGAGGTTCTGGAAGGGTCAGAGGAGAGGTATGAGGGGGTGTAGGTGGCAGGCGAGGTTCAGGGAGGGTCAGAGGAGAGGTTTAAGGGAGTCTATGTGTCTGGCGAGGTTCTGGAAGGAGAGAGGAGAGGTTTGAGGGAGTCTATATATCTGGCGAGGTTCTAGAAGGGTCAGATGATACGTTTGAGTGTTTCTAGGTGTCTGGCGAGGTTCTGGAAGGGTCAGAGAAAAGGTTTCCGGGTTTCAAATTGTATGTCGGAGTTCTGGAAGGGTCAGAGGAAATGTTTGAGGGGATCTTGTTGTCTAGCGAGGTTCTGGAAAGGTCAGAGGAGAGGTTTGAGCGTGTCTAGTTGTATGGTAAGGTTCTGGAAGGGTCAGTAGACAGGTTTCAGAGTTTCTAGGTGTCTGGCGAAATTCTGAAAGGGACAGAGAAGAGTTTTGAGGGTTTCTAGGTATCTTGCGAGGTTCTGGAAGGTCAGAGGAGGGGTTTGAGGGTTTCTAGGTGTCTGACGAGTTCTCTAAGGGTCAGAGGAGAGGTTTGAGGTGGTCTAGGTGTCTGGAGAGGATGAACAAGGGTCAGAGTAGATGTTTGAGGGCTTTTAGGTGTCTGGCTTGGTTCTGGAAGGATCAGAGGAGAGACTTGAGGTGGTCTAGTTGTCTGATGAGGTTCTGGAAGGGTCAGGGGAGAGGTTTGAGGGTTTGTAGGTGTCTAGCGAGGATCTAGAAGGGTCATAGGAAATGCTTGAGGAGGTCTAGGTGTCTGAGGAGCTTCTAGAAGGGTCAGAAGAGAGATTTGAGGGTTTCTAGGTTTCTGGCGAGGTACTGAAAAGGTCAAAGGAGACGTTTAAAGCGGTCTAAGTGTCTGGCGAGGTTCTGGAAGGGTCAGATGAGAGGTTTGAGGGGTGTAGTTCTCTGGCGAGGTTCTGGAAGGTTCAGAGGAGACGTTTAAGTTTTTCTAGGTGTCTGGCGAGTTTACGGAAGCGTCAGAGAAGAGTTTTGAGGGTTTTTAGGTGTCTGGTGATAATCTGGAATGGTCAGAGAAGTATGAGACGGTCTAGGTGTCTGGCGAGGTTCTGGAACTGTCAGAGGAGAGATTTGATGGGGTCTAGGTGAATGACGACGTTCTGGATGGGTCAGTGGAGAGGTTTGAGGGTTTCTAGCTGTCTGGGGAGGTTCTGAAAGGGTCAGAGGTGAGGTTTGAGGGATTCTAGGTGTTTTGCAAGGTTCTTGAAAGGTCAAATGAGAGGTTTGAGGGATTATAGGTGTCTGGCGAGGTTCTGGAAGGGTCTGAGGAGATTTTTGAGGGTTTGTAGGCGTCTGGCTAGTTTCTGCAAGAGTCAGAGGAGTGGTTTGAGGGGGTCTAAGTGTCTAGCGAGGTTGAAAAAGGGTCAGAGGAGAGGTTTGAGGGTTTCTAGGTACCCGGCGAGGTTCTGGAAGAGTCAGAGGAAAGGTTTGAGAGGCCTAGGTGTCTGTCGAGGTTCTGGAAGGGTAAGAGGAAAGGTTTGAGGGGTCTAGGTGTCTGGCGAGGTTCAGGAAGGGTCAGAAGAGAGGTTTGAGGGGGTCTAGGTGTCTGGCGAGGTTCTAGAAGGACAGAGGAGAGGTTTGAGGGAGTCTAGATTTCTCTCGAGGTTCTAGAAGGGTCAGACGAGAGGTATGAGAGGGTCTAGGTGTCTGGCGAGGTTCTGGAAGGGTCAGAGGAAAGGTTTCCGGGTTTCTAATTGTCTGGTAGGGTTCTGGAAGGGTCAGAGGATACGTTTGAGCGGATCTAGTTGTCTAGCGAGGTTCTGGAAGGGTCACAGTTGAGGTTTGAGGGTGTGTAAGTGTATGGCAAGGTTCTGGAAGGGACAGTGGAGAGGTTTCAGAGTTTCTAGGTGTCTGGCGAGGTTTTCGAAGGGACAGAGGAGAGGTTTGAGGGTTTCTTGGTGTCTGACTAGTTTCTGTAAGGGTTAAAGGAGAGGGTTGAGGGGGTCTTGGTGTCTAGCGAGACTGAAGGGTCGGAGGAGAGGTTTGAGGGTTTCTAGGTATCTGGCGAGGTTTTGAAGAGTCAGAGGAGAGATTGAATAGGGTCTAGGTGTCTGGCGAGATTCTGAAAGGGTAAGAGGAGAGGTTTGATGGGGTTTAGGTGGCTGGCGAGGTTCAGGAAGGGTCAGAGGAGAAATTGAATGGGATCTAGGTGTCTGTCGAGGTTCTGAAAGGACAGAGGAGAGGTTTCAGGGAATCTATACTTCTGGCGAGCTTCTGGAAGGATCAGAGGATACGTTTGAGGGCTTCTAAGTGTCTGGCGAGGTTCTGGAAGGATCGAAGGAGTGGTTTGAGAGTGTCTAGGTGTTTGGCGAGGTTCTGGAAGGGTCAGAAGAAAGGTTTCCGGGTTTCTAATTGTCTGGCGAGTTTCTGGAAGGGTCAGAGGATATGTTTGAGGGGATCTAGTTGTCTAGCGAGGTTCTGGAAGGGTCAGAGGGGAGGTGTGAGGGTGTCTTGGTGTATGGCAAGGTTCTGGAAGGGTCAGTGGAGAGATTTCAGAATTTCTGGATGTCTGGGGAAGTTCTGGAAGGGACAGAGGAGAGGTTAAATCTTTCTACATGTCTGGCGAGGTTCTGGAAAAGTCAAAGAAGAGGTTTGAGGGTTTCTAGGTGTTTTGCGAGGTTCTGGAAGGTCAGAGGAGAGGTTTGAGGGTTTTTACTTGTCTGTCAAATTTCTGGTAGGGTCATAGGAGAGTTTTGAGAAGTATAGTTTCTTGCGAGGTTCTGGAAGGGTCATAGGAGAGGTTTGAGGGTTTCTAGGTATCTGGCGAAGTTCTGGAAGGGTCAGAGGAGAGGTTTGAGGGTGTTTAGGTGCCTAGCGAGGTTCAGAAAGGGTCAGAGGAGAGATTTGAGGTGGACTAGTTGTCTTTAAGGTTCTGGAAGGGTCAGAGGAGAGCTATGAGGGGGTCTAGGTTTCTGGTGAGGCTCTGGAAGGGTCAGAGGATAGATTTAAGGGTTTCTAAATGTCGGGCGAGGCTCTGGAAGGATCGGAGGAGAGGTTTGAGAGGGTTTAGGTGTCTGTAAAGGTCAAAGGAGAGGTTTGAGTGTTTTTAATTGTCTGACGAAGTTTTGGAAGGGTCAGAGGAGACGTTTGAGTGGGTCTTGGTTTCTGGCGAGGTTCTAGAAGGGTCAGAAGATAGGTTTTAGGGTTTTTAGGTTTCTGGCGAGGTTCTGGAAGGATTGGAGGAGAGTTTTGAGAGGGTCTAGGTGTCTGGAAGGGACAGATTAAAGGTTTGAGTGGATGTAGTTGTCTTGGGACGTTCTTGAAGGGTCAGAGAAGAGGTTTGAGGGTTTGTAGGTGTCTGGTGAGGTTCTGGAACGGTCATAGAAGAGTTTTGAGGGTTTTTAGGTGTTCTGGGAGGTTCAGAGGAGAGGTTTCAGGGGGTCTAGGTGTCTGGCGAGGTTCTGGAAGTGTCAGAGGAAAGGTTTGAGTGTTTTTAGGTGTCTGGCGTGGTTCTGGAAGAGTCAGAGGAGAGGTTTGAGGGGGTGTAGGTTTCTGGTGAAGTTCTGGAAGGGTCAGAGGAGACGTTTGAGTGTTTCTAGGTGTCCGGCGAGTTTCTGGAAGGGTCAGAGGAGAGGTTTGAGGTTTTTTAGACGTCTGGCGAGGATCTGGAAACGTCAGAGGAGAAGTATGAGGGGTCTAGGTGTCTGGCGAGGTTCTCGAACTGTCAGAGGAGAAATTTGAGGGGGTCTAGGTGTATGGCGAGGTTCTGGAAGGGTCATTGGATAGTTTTGAGGGTTTCTAGGTGTCTAGGGAGGTTCTGGAAGGGTCAGAGGTGAGGTTTGAGGGTTTCTAGGTGTTTTGCGAGGTTCTTGAAAGGTCAGATGACAGGTTTGAGGTTTGTAGGTGTTTAGCGAGGTTCTGGAAGATCAGGTAAGAGGTTTGATAGTTTGTAGTTGTCTGGCGAGGTTCTGGAAGGGTCAGAGGAGAGGTTTAACGATTTTTAGGTGTCTGAGAAGTTTCTGTAATGGTCAGAGGACGGGTTTGAGGAGGTCTAGGTGTCTGGCGAGGTTAAAAAATGGTCAGAAGACAGGTTTGAGGGTTTCTAGGTATCTGGCGAGATTCTGCAGGAGTCAGAGGAAAGGTTTGAGAGGTCTAGGTGTCTGTCGAGGTTCTGGAAGGGTCAGAGGAAATTTTTGAGTGGGTGTAGGTGTCTAGCGAGGTTCATGAAGGGTCAGAGGAGAGGTTTGAGATGGCCTAGGTGTCTGGCGAGGTTCTGGAAGGGTTAGAGAATACGTTTGAGGGTTTCTAGGTTTCTGTCGAGGTTCTGAAAGGATTGAAGGAGAGATTTGAGAGGGTCTAGGTGTCTGGCGAGGTTCTGGAAGGGTCAGAGGAGAGGTTTGATGGGGTCTTGGATCTGTCGAGGTTGTAGAAGGTTCAGAGGATAGGTTTGAGGTTTCTAGGTTTCTGGCGAGGTTCTGGAATAATCGGAGGAGAGTTTTGAGAAGGTCTATGTGTCTTGTGAGGTTTTGGAAGGGTCAGAGGAAAGGTTTAAAGGGGTGTGCGTGTCCTGCGAGGTTCTGGAAGGGGCAGAGGAGAGGTTTATGGTGATGTAGTTGTCTAGCGAGGTTCTGGAAGGGTCAGAGGAGAGGTTCGAGGGTTTGTAGGTGTCTGGCGAGGTTCTGGAAGGGTCGTAGGAAAGGTTTGAGGTCTTTTAGGTGTCTGACGAGGTTCTGGAAGGGTCAGAGGAGAGGTTTGGGAGGGTGTAGGTGTCTGAAGAGGTTCTGGAAGGGTCATAGGAGACGTTTGAGGGTTTCTAGGTGTATGGTGAGTTCCGGATGGGTTAGTGGAGCGGTTTGAGGGTTTCTAGTTCTCTGGTGCACTTCTGGAAGGGTCAGAGGAGAGGTATGGGTGGTTTTAGGTGTCTGGAGTGGTTCTGGAAGGGTCAGAGGAGAGGTCTGAGGGGGTTTAGGTGTCTCAGGAGGTTCTGGAAGGGCCAGAGGAGAGATTTGAGGTTTCTAAGTTTCTGGCGAGGTACTGAAAGGGTCAGAGGAGATGTTCGAGGGTTTCTAGGTATTTGGTGAGGTGTTGGAAGGGTCAGAGGGCAGGTTTGAGGGGTTGTAGGTGTTTGGCAAAGTTCTGGAAGGATCAAAGGAGAGGTTTGAGGGAGTGTAGGTGTCTGGCGATTTTCTGGAAGGGTCAAAGGAGAGGTTTGAAGGGATTTAGGTGTCTGGCGAGGTTCTGGAAGGGTTAGAAGAGAGATCTGAGGGTTTTGTAGGTGTCTTGCGAGATTCTGGAAGATTCAGAGAAGAGTTTTGAGGGGGGTGTAGGTTTCTGGCGAGGTACTGAAAGCGTCAGAGGAGGAGTTTGAGGGGGTCTAAGTGTCTGGCGAGGTTCTGGAAGGATCAGAGGAGAGGTCTGAGTGGGTGTAGGTTTCTGGCGAAGTTCTGGAAGGGTCAGAGGAGACGTTTGAGTGTTTCTAGGTGTCTGGCGAGCTTCTGGAAGGGTCAGAGGAGAGGTTTGAGGGGGTCTAGGTGTATGGTGAGGTTCTGGAAGGGTCATAAGAGAGGTTTGAGGGTTTTTAGGTGTCTAGCGAGGTTCTGGAAGGGTCAGAGGAGAGGTTTGAGGGGTTGTTGGTGTCTGAAGAGGTACTGGAAGGGTTAGTGGAGAGGTCTGAGGGTTGCTAGTTGTCTGGTGAGATTATGGAAGGGTCAGAGGAGAGGTTTGAGTTGTTTTAAGTGTCTGGCGTGGTTCTGGAAGGGTCAGAGGAGAGATCTGAGGGGTCTAGGTGTCTGAGAAGGTTATGGAAGGGTCAGAGGAGAGATTTGAGGATTCTGGGTTTGACAGTTTCTAGGTGTTTTTCGAGTTTCTGGAAGGGTCAGAGGATAGGTTGAGGGTGTGTGTGTGTTTGGCAAGGTTCTGGAAGGGTCAGAGGAGAGGTTTGATGGGGTCTAGGTGTCTGACGAGATTCTGGAAGGGTTAGAGGAGAGGCTTGAAGGGGTCTAGATGTCTGGCGAGGTTCTGGAAGGGTTGGAAGAGAGGTTTCAGGGCTTTTTAGGTGTCTTGCGAGGTTCTGGAAGGTTTAGAGGAGAGGTTTGAGCTGGATGTAGGTACTGAAAGGATGAGAGGAGACGTTTGAGGGGTCTAAGTGTCTGGTGAGGTTCTATAGGTGTCAAAGGAGAGGTTTCAATAGGTGTAGGTTTCTGGCAAAGTTCTGGAAGGGTCAGAGTAGATGTTTGAGTGTTTTTAGGTGTCTGGCGAGTTTCTGGAAGGGTCAGAGGAGAGGTTTGAGGGTTTTTAGGTGTCTGGCGAAGATCTGGAAGGGTCAGAGGAAACGTATGAGGGGGGTGTAGGTGTCTAGCGAGGTACTAGAAAGATCAGAGGAGAGGTTTAAGGGGTCTAGGTGTATGGCGAGGTTCTGGAAAGGTCAGAGGAGAGGTTTAAGGGTTTGTAGTTGTCTGGCGAGGTTCTGGAAGGGCCAGAGGAGAGGTTTGTGGGTTTGTAGATGTCTGGCGAGTTTTTGTAAGGGTCAGAGGAGAGGTTTGAGTGGATCTACGTGTCTGACGAGGTTGAAGAAGAGTCAGAGGAGAGGTTTGAGGTTTTCTTGGGATCTGGTGAGGTTCTGGAAGAGTTAGAGGAAAGGTTTGAGGGCTTGTAGTTGTCTGTCGAGGTTCTGGAAGGGTCAGAGGAAAGGTTTGAGGGTTTGTAGGTGTCTGGTTAGTTTCTGTAAGAGTCAGAGGAGTGGTTTGGTGGGGTC
The DNA here is from genome assembly GCA_038088735.1 of Panulirus argus. Lineage (NCBI taxonomy): Eukaryota > Metazoa > Arthropoda > Malacostraca > Decapoda > Palinuridae > Panulirus > Panulirus argus. Next base: position 16,856 of record JAYMFT010176647.1, read on the forward strand.
TAGGTGTCTAGCTAGGTTGAAAAAGGGTCAGAAGAGAGGTTTGAGGGTTTCTAGGTTTCTGGCGGGGTACTGAAAGGGTCAAAGGACACATGTGAGGCGGTCTAAGTGTCTGGCGAGGTTCTGGAAGGGTCAGATGAGAGGTTTGAGGGGGTCTAGGTTTCTGTCGAGGTTCTGGAAGGGTCAGAGGAGACGTTTGAGTTTTTCTAGGTGTCTGGCGAGTTTCTGGAAGCGTCAGAGGAGAGTTTTGAGAGTTTTTAGGTGTCTGGCGATAATCTGGAAGTGTCAGAGGCGAAGTATGAGGGGATCTAGGTGTCTGGCGAGGTTCTGGAAGATCAGATAAGAGGTTTGAGGGTTTGTAGTTGTCTGGCGAGGTTCTGGAGGGTCAGAGGAGAGGTTTGAGGGTTTGTAGGTGTCTGGCTAGTTTCTATAAGAGTCAGAGGAGTGGTTTGAAGGGGTCTAGGTGTGTAGCGAGGTTGAAAAAGGGTCAGGGGAGAGGTTTGAGGGGTTTTAGGTATCTGGCGAGGATCTGGAAGAGTCAGAGGAAAGGTTTGAAAGGTGTAGGTGTCTGTCAAGGTTCTGGAAGGGTCAGAGGAAAGGTTTGAGGGGTCTAGGTGTCTGGCGAGGGTCAGGAAGGGTCAGAGGAGAGGTTTGAGGGGATCTACGTGTCTGGCGAGGTTCTGGAAGGACAGAGGAGAGGTTTGAGGGAGTCTAGGTTTCTGTCGAAGTTCTGAAAGGGTCAGACGAGAGGTTCGAGAGGGTCTAGGTGTCTGGCTAGGTTCTGGAAGGGCCAGAGGAAAGCTTTCCGGGTTTCTATTTGTCTGGCGAGGTTCTGGAAGGGTCAGAGGATATGCTTGAGGGGATCTAGTTGTCTAGCGAGGTTCTGAAAAGGTCAGAGGAGAGGTTTGAGGGTGTCTTGGTATATGGCAAGGTTCTGGAAGGGTCAGTGGACAGGTTTCAGAGTGTTTGGGGAAATTCTGGAAGGGACAGAGGAGAGGTTTGAGTCTTTCTACGTGTCTGGCGAGGTTCTAGAAGAATCAGAGGAGAGGTATGAGGGTTTCTAGGTGTCTTGCGAGGTTCTGGAAGGTCAGAGTAGAGGTTTGAGGGTTTCTACTTGTCTGTCGAGTTTCTGGAAGGGTCATAGGAGAGTTTTGAGGAGGTGTGGTTTCTGGGGAGGTTCTGGAAGGGTCAGAGGATAGATTTAAGGGTTTCTAAATGTCTGGCGAGGTTTTGGAAGGGTCAGAGGAGACGTTTGAGTGGGCCTTGGTTTCTGGCGAGGTTCTAGAAGGGTCAGAGGATAGGTTTTAGGGTTTTTAGGTTTCTGGCGAGGTTCTAGAAGGATTGGAGGAGAGTTTTGAGAGGGTCTAGGTGTCTGGCGAGGTTCTGGAAGGGACAGAGTAAAGGTTTGAGTGGATATAATTGTCTAGGGAGGTTCTTGAAGGGTTATAGGAGAGGTTTGAGTTTTTGTAGGTGTCCGGCGGGGTTCTAGAAGGGTTATAGGAGAGTTTTGAGGGTTTTTAGGTGTCTGGCGATGTTCTGAGATTCAGAGGAGAGTTTTCAGGGAGTCTAGGTGTCTGGCAAGGTTCTGGAAGTGTCAGAGGAAAGGTTTGAGTGTTTTTAGGTGTCTGGCGTGGTTCTGGAAGAGTAAGAGGAGAGATTTGAGGGGGTGTTGGTTTCTGGTGAGGTTCTGGAAGGGTCAGAGGAGACGTTTGAGTGTTTCTAGGTGACTTGCGAGTTTCTGGAAGGGTCAGAGGAGAGGTTTTAGGGATTTTAGGTGTCTGGTGAGGATCTGGAAGGGTCAGAGGAGAAGTATGAGGAGGTCTAGGTGTCTGGCGAGGTTCTGGAAGGGTCATTGGAGAGTCTTGAGGGTTTCTAAGTGTCTGGGGAGGTTCTGTAAGGGTCAGAGGAGAAGTATGAGGGGGTCTAGGTGTCTGACGAGGTTCTCGAACTGTCAGAGGAGAAATTTGAGGGATCTAGGCGTATGGCGAGGTTCTGGAAGTGTCATTGGAGAGTTTTGAGGATTTCTAGGTGTCTGGGGAGGTTCTGGAAGGGTCAGAGGTGAGGGTTTAGGGTTTCTAGGTGTTTTGCGAGGTTCTTTAAGGGTCAGATGAGAGGTTTGAGGGTTTGTAGTTGTCTGGCGAGGTTCTGGAAGGGTCAGAGGAGTGGTTTCAGAGTTTGTAGGTGTCTGGCGAGTTTCTGTAATTGTCAGATGAAAGGTTTGAAGGGGTCTAGGTGTCTGGCGAGGTTAAAAAAGAGTCAGAGAAGAGGTCTGAGGGTTTCTAGGTATCTGACGAGATTCTGGAAGAGTCAGAGGAAAGGTTTGAGAGGTCTATGTGTCTGTCGAGGTTCTGGAAGGGTGAGAGGAAAGGTTTGAGGGGGTTTAGGTGTCTGTTGATGTTCAGGAAGGGTCAGAGGAAAATTCTGAGGGGCCCTAGATGTCTGGCGAGGTTCTGGAAAGGTTAGAGAATACGTTTGAGGGTTTCTAGGTTTCTGGTGAGGTTCTGGAGGGATCGAAGGAGAGTTTTGAGAGGGTCTAGGTGTCTGGCGAGGTTCTGGAAGGGTCAGAGGAGAGGTTTGATGGGGTCTTGGATTCTGTCGAGGTTGTTTAAGGTTCAGAGGATAGGTTTGAGGGTTTCTAGGTTTCTGGCGAGGTTCTGGAATAATCGGAGGAGAGTTTTGAGAGGGTCTAGATATCTTGTGAGGTTTTGGAAGGGTCAGAGGAAAGGTTTGAAGGGGTGTACGTGTCTGGCGAGGTTCTGGAAGGGTCAGAGGAGAGGTTTATGGGGATATACTTGTCTAGCGAGGTTCTAGAAGGGTCAGAGGAGAGGTTTGAGGGTTTGTAGGTGTCTGGCAACTTTCTGTAATTGTCAGAATAGAGATTTGAGGGGGTCTAGGTGTCTGGCGAGGTTAAAAAAGGGTCAGAGGAGAGGTTTGAGGGTTTCTAGGTATCTGGCGAGATTCTGGAAGAGTCAGAGGAAAGGTTTGAGAGGTCTAGGTGTCTGTCGATGGAAAGGTTTGAGGGGGTGTAGGTGTCTGGCGATGTTAAGGAAGGGTCAGAGGAGAGGTTTGAGGGGCCCTAGGTGTCTGGCGAGGTTCTGGAAGGGTTAGAGAATACGTTTGAGGGTTTCTAGGTTTCTGGCGAGGTTCTGGAAGGATCGGAGTAGAGGTTTGAGGGGGTCTTGGATTCTGTCGAGGTTGTAGTGAAGATGTGACAGTTTTCTGTTACAGCGTACAGTAGTGAAGATATGCAAGTGGTCGAATGTTAGAGCATAAAGTAGTTAAGATTACAGAATGTTTTGATGTTAGATTGTACAGTAGTGAAGATTTGGCAATGTTATGTTGTTAAAATGTACAAGGGAATATAGAGAATCTTCTGATTTTAGACTGCACGGTAATGAAGATCTAACAGTGATTTGATTTTCATGTACAATAATGAAGATGTGATAATGTTCTGAGTACATAGAGTGTACAGTAGTGAACATTGCAAAATATCTTAATGTTCACCTAAAAGCACTCAAACCTCTCCTTTGACACTTCCAGAACCTCGTCAGACACCTAGACCCCCTGAAACCTCTCCCCTAAATCTCCCGGAACATCGCCAGACGCCTAAAAAAACCCTCAAACGTCTCCTATGACCCTTCCAGAACCTTGCCAGACACCTACAAACCCTCAAACCTCTCCTCTGACCCTTCCAGAACCTTGCTAGACAACTACATCCCCTCAAACCTTTCCTCTGTCCCTTCCAGAACCTCGCCAGACACCTACACCCTCTCCAAACTCTCCTCCAATCCTTCCAGAACCTAGCCAGAAACCTAGAAACCCTAGAAAATACCCTCTGTTCCTTCTAGAACCTCGCCAGAAACCAAGACCCATTCAAACCTCTCCTCTGGCCCTTCCTGAACCTCGCCAGACACCTAGACCCTCTCAAACCTCTTCTCCGATCCTTCCAGAACCTCGCCTGATACCTAGAAACCCTTAAATCTATCTTCTGATCCTTCCAGAACCTCACCAGAATCCCTCACCCCCCAAACCTTTCCTCTGACCCTTCCAGAACCTCACCACACAACTAGACCACCTCAAATCTCTCCTCTGGCCCTTCCAAAACCTCGCTAGACAACTACATCCCCTCAAACCTTTCCTCTGTCCCTTCCAGAACCTCGCCAGAGACTTAGACCCTCTCCAAACTCTCCTCCAATTCTTCCAGAACCTCGCCAGAAACCAACACCCGCTCAAACCTCTCCTCTGACACTTCCAGAACCTCACCAGACAATTAGAAACCCTGAAACATCTCCTCTGACCTTTCCAGAACCTCACCAGACAACTAGATCCTCTCAGATCTCTCCTCCGATCCTTCCAGAACCTCGCCCGACACACAAAAAAAAAAATTAAATCTATCCTCTGATCCTTCCAGAACCTCAACAGAAACCTAGAACACCTCAAACCTCTCCTCTGACCCTTACAGAACTCGCCAGACACCTAAAAGCCCTCAAACCTCTCCTATGACCCTTCCAGAACCTCCCCAAAAACCTATACCCCCTCAAAACTCTCCTCTGACCCTTCCAGAACTACGCCAGACAACTACACACCCTCAAACCTCTCCTCTGACCTTCTAGAACCTTGACAAACACCTAGAAACCCTCAAACCTCTCCTTTAACCATTCCAGAACCTCGCCACACACGTAAAAACCCTCAAACTCTCCTCTGTCCCTTCTAGAACCTCGCTAGACACCGAGAAACTCTGAAATTTCTCCACTGACCCTATCAGAACCTTACCAGACACCAAGACACCCTCAAACCTCTCCTCTGACCCTTCCAGAACCTCGCTAGACAGCTAGATCACCTCAAACATATCCTCTGACCCTTCCAGAACCCAGCCAGACAATTAGAAACCCGGAAACCTCTCCTCTGACCGTTCCAGAACCTCGCCAGACACCTAGACCCCCTCAAACCTCTCCTCCGATCCTTCCAGAACCTCGCCAGACACCTAAAAACCCTCAAACTATCCTCTGACCCTTCCAAAACCTCGCCAGAAATATAGACTTCCTCAAACCTCTCCTCTGTCCTTCCAGAACCTCGCCAGACACCTAGACCCCATTAAACCTCTCCTCTGACCCTTCCTAAATCTCGCCAGCCATCTAGACCCCCTTAAACCTCTCCTCTGACCTTTCTAGAACCTCGACAGACACCTAGACCTCTAAAATCTTTCCTCTGACTCTTCCAGAACCTCGCCAGATACCTAGAAACCCTCAAACCTCTCCTCTGACCCTTCTTCAACCTCGCCAGACACCTAGACCCCTCAAGCCTCTCCTTTGACCCTTACAGAAACTCGCCAGACACCTACAAACCCTCAAATCTATCCTCTGACCCTTCCAGAACCTCGCCAGACAACTACAAACCCTCAAACCTCTCATCTGACTCTTCCAGAACCTCGCCATACACCTACATCCCGTTAAACTTTTCCTCTAACCCCTGCAAAACCTCGCCAGACACCTACACCCTGTCAAACCTCTCCTCTGAACCTTCCAGATCCTAGCTAGACACCTAAAAACCCTCAAACCTCTCCTGTGACCCTTCCAGAAACTCGCCAGACACCTAGAAGCACTCAAACGTCTCCTCTGACCCTTCCAGAATCTCACCAGAAACCTACACCCCCTCAAACCTCTCCTCTGACCTTTCCAGAACCTCGCCAGACACTTAGACCCCCCTCAAACGTCTCCTCTGACCCTTTCAGTACGTCGTCAGAAACCTAGACCCCCCTCAAACCTCTCCTCTGAACCTTCCACAACCTCGCCAGACACCTACAAAAACCCTCTAACCTCTCTTCTAACTCTTCCAAAACCTCGCCAGACACCTAGAAACCTTCAAACATCTTCACTGACCCTTTCAGAACTTCGCCAGACACATAGAAACCCTCAAACATCTCCTTTGACCTTTCAGTACATCGCCAGAAACCCAGAAACACTCAAACCTCTCTTTTGACTCTTCCAGAACCTCCTCAGGCACGTAGACCCCTCAGACCTCTCCTCTGACCCTTCCAGAACCACGCGAGACACCTAAAACCACTCAAACCTATCCTCTAACACTTCTAGAACAACACCAGACAACTAAAAACCCTCAGACCTCTCCACAGACCCTTCCAGAACCTTACCAGACTCCTATAAACCCTAAAACCTCTCCTCCGACCCTTCCAGAACCTCGCCAGACACCTAAAAACCCTTAAACCTCTCCTATGGCCCTTCAAGAACCTAGCCAGACACCTAAAAACCCTCAAACCTCTCCCCTGACCCTTCCAGAACCTCGAAAGGCAACTATATCCCCTCAAACCTCTCCATTTGACCCTTACAGAACCTCGCCAGAAACATAGACACCTTCAAACCTCTCCCCTGACCCTCCCAAAACCTCATCAGACACCTAGACCCTCTCAAAACTCTCCTCCGATCATTCCAGAACCTCGCCAGAAACCTAGAAACCCTCAAACCCATCATTTGAACCTTCTAGAACCTCGTCAGAATCCAACACTCCCTCAAACCTCTCCTCTGACCCTTCCAGAACCTCGCCAGACGCCTAGATCTCTTCAAAACTCTCCTCCAATTCCTCCATAACCTCGCAAGACACCTAAAAATCTTTAAATCTATCCTCTGACCCTTCCAGAACCTCACCAGAAACCTAGACCCCTTAAACCTCTCCTCTGACCCTTCCAGAACCTCGCCAGCCACCTACACCCCCTGAAACTTCTCCTCTGACCCTTCCTGAACCTCGCCAGACACATAGACCCCCTCAAACCTTTCCTCTTACCCTTCCAGAATCTCGTCAGACACCTACCCTCCTCAAACCTCTCCTCTGATCCTTCCTGAACCTCGCCAGACACCTAGAAACCCTCAAACCTCTCTTCCGACCCTTCCAGAACCTTGCCAGAAACCTAGGAACAATCAAACCTCTCCTCTGTCCCTTCCAGAACCTCGCCAGACACCTAGAAACTCTGAAGCCTCTCCATTGACCCTTCCAGAACCTTGCCAAACACATAGACACTCTCAAACCTCTCCTATGACCCTTCCAGAACCTTGCTAGAAAACTAGATCCTTTCAAAAATACCCTCTGACCCTTCCAAAACCCCGCCAGACAATTAGAACCCCTCAAACCTTTCAGAACATCGCCAGACACCTACCCCCTCTCAAACGTTTCCTCCGATCCTTCCAGAACCTCGCCAAACAGAAAAAAAAGCTCAAACATATCCTCTGACCCTTCCAAAAAATCGCCAGACACCTAGACCCTCTCGAACCTCTCCTCTGATCCTTCCAGAACCTCGTCAGACACCTAAAAACCCTCAAACGTATCCTCTGACCCTTCCAGAACCTCGCCAGAAATATAGACTCCCTCAAACCTCTCCTTTGTCCTTCCAGAACCTCGCCAGACACCTAGACTCCCTTAAACCTCTCCTATGACGCTTCCTGAACCTCGCTAGTCACCTAGACCCCTCAAACCTCTCCTCTGACCCTTCTAGAACTTCGACAGACACCTAGACCTCTCAAACCTTTCCTCTGACTCTTCCAAAACCTAGCCAGATACCTAGAAACCCTCAAACATCTCCTCTGACCCTTCTTCAACCGTGCCAGACACCTAGACCCCCTCAAACCTCTCCTCTGACCCTTACAGAAACTCACTAGACACCTACAAACCCTCAAACTATCCTCTGACCCTTCCAGAACCTCCCCAGACAACTACAAACCCTCAAACCTCTCATCTGACCCTTCCAAAACCTAACAATACACCTACACCCACTTAAACCTCTCCTCTAACCCTTGCAAAACCTCACCAGACACCTACACCCCCCTCATACTTCTTCTCTGACCCTTCCAGATCCTCGCTAGACACCTAAAAACCCTCAAACCTCTCCTCTGACCCTTCCAGAAACTCGCCAGACACCTAGAAACACTCAAACGTCTCCTTCCAGAATCTCAACAGATACCTACACCCCCTCAAACCGCTCCTCTGACCTTTCCAGAACCTCGCCAGACACTTAGACCCCATCAAACGTCTCCTATGACCCTTTCAATACGTCGCCAGAAACCTACGCCCTCCTCAAACCTCTCCTCTGAACCTTCCAGAACCTCGCCAGACACCTACAAAACCCTCTAACCTCTCTTTCAACCCTTCCAAAACTTCGCGAGACACCTAAAACCCTTCAAACCTCTCCTATGACCTTTCCAGAACCTTGCCAGACACTTAAACCCACTCAAACCTCTCCTTTAATCCTTCCAGAACCTTGCCATACACCTAGAAACCCTCAAATCCCTACTCTGACCCTTCCAGAAGCTCGCGAGACACCTAGATCCCGTCAAGCCTCTCCTCTGACCCTTCCAGAACCTTGCCAGACACCTACACCCACTTAAACCTCTCCTTTGACTCTTCCAGAACCTCGCCAGACACCTAGAAAGCCTCAAACCTTTCCACTGACCCCTCCAGAACCTCGCCAGACAGTTAGAAACTCTCAAACGTCTCCTCTGACCCTTTCAGTACCTCGCTAGAAACCCAAAAACCCTCAAATCTCTCCTTTGACCCTTCCAGAACCTCTTCAGACACCTAGACCCCCTTAGACCTCTCCTCTGATCCTTCCAGAACCACGCCAGACACCTAAAACCACTCAAACCTCTCCTCTGACCCTTCCAGAACCTCCTCAGACACCCACACCCACTCAAACCTCTCCTCTGGCCATTCCAGAACCTCGCTAGAAAACTCTATCACCTCAGACCTCTCCTCTGACCCTCGCAGAACTTCGCCAGACATGTAGACACTTTCAAACCTTTCCCCTGACCCTTCCAAAACCTCACCAGACACCTCTCAAAACTCTCCTCCGATCAATCCAGAACCTCGCCAGATACCTAAAACCCTCAAACCTATCCTTTGAACCTTCTAGAACCCCGACAGAATCCAACACTCCCTCAAACCTCTCCTCTGACCCTTCCAGAACCTCGCCAGACAATTAGAAACCATGAAACATCTCTGACCCTTCCAAAACCTCGCCAGACACCTAGACACCTTCACATCTCTCCTCCGATTCTTTCAGAACCTCGCCAGACACCTAGAGACCCTCAAACCTCTCCTCCGACCCTTTCAGAACCTTGCCACAAACCTAGAAACCCTCAAACCTCTCCTCTGTCCCTTCCAGAACCTCACCAGAAACCTAGACCCCCTTAAACCTCTCCTCTGACCATTCAAGAACCTAGCTAGACACCTACACCTCCTGAAACCTCTCCTCTGACCATTCAAGAACCTCGCTAGACACCTACACCTCCTGAAACCTCTCCTCTGACCCTTCCTGAACTTCGCCAGACACAATGACCTCCGCAAACCTCTCCTCTGACCCTTCCTGAACCTCGCCAGACACCCAGACACCCTGAAACCTCTCCTCTGACCTTCCAGAACCTCGCCAGACACCTAGAAACCCTCAAACCTCTCCTCCCACCCTTCCAGAACCTTGTCACAAACCTAGAAACCCTCAAACCTTTCCTCTGTCCCTTCCAGAACCTCGCCAGACACCTAGAAACTCTGAAACCTCTCCGCTGACCTTTCCAGAACCTTGGCATACACCTACACACCCTCAAACCTCTCCTATGACCCTTCCTGAACCTCACTAAACAACTTGATCCTTTCAAACATATCCTCTGATCCTTCCAAAACCCCGCCAGACAATTAAAAACCCTCAAACCTTTCCCCTGACCCTTCCAGAGCATCGCCAGACACCTAGACCCTCTGAAACGTCTCCTCCAATCCTTCCAGAACCTCGCCAGACACCTAAAAACCCTCAAACGTATCCTCTGACCCTTCCAGAACTTCACCAGAAACCTAGACTCCCTCAAACCTCTCCTCTTTCCTTCCAGAACCTCTCAAGATACCAAGATTCCCTCATACTTCTCCTCTGACGATTCCTGAACCTCACCAGACACCTAGACCCCTCAAACCTCTCCTCTGACCCTTCCAGAAAATCGACCTACACCTAAACCTCTCAAACCTTTCCTCTGACTCTTCCAGAACCCCGCCAGATACATAGAAACCCTCGAACCTCTCCTCTGACTCTTCTTCAACCTCGCCAGACACCTAGATTCCCTCAAACCTCTCTGACCCTTACAGAAACTCGCCAGACACCTACACACGCTCACACCTCTCCTCTGACCCTTCCAGAACCTCGCCTGACAATCACAAACCCTCAAACCTCTCTTCTAACCTTCCAGAACTTTGCCGGACACCTAGAAACCCTCAAACCTCTCATCTGACCCTTCCAAAACCACGCCAAACACCTAAAAACCCTCAAACCTCTCCTCTCACCCTTCCAGAACTCGCCAGACACCTAGAAACACTCAAACGTTTCCTCTGACCCTTCCAGAACCTCGCCAGACACTTAGATCCCCTCAAACGTCTCCTCTGACTCTTTCAGTACCTCGCGGAAAGCTAGAAACCCTCAAATCTCTCCTCTGACCCTTCCAGAACCTTGCCAGACGCCTAGACCTGTCAAACCTTTCCTCTGATCTTTCCAGAACTTCGCCAGATATCTAGAAACCCTCAGACATCTACTCTGAACCTTTTTCAACCTCGCCAGACACTTAGACCCCCTCAAACCTCTCCTCTGATCCTTACAGAACTCACCAGACATTTAAAAACCCTCAAACCTCTCCTATGACCCTTAAAGAACCTTGCCAGAATCATACATCCTCTTAAACCTCTCCTCTGACCCTTCCAGAACCTCGCCAGACAACTAGAAACACTCAATCCTCTCCTTTGAACTTCTAGAACCTCGCCAGAAACCTAGAAACCCTCAAACCTCTCCTCTGACCCTTCCAGAACCTCGCCAGACACATAGAATCCATCAAACCTCTCCTCTGCCCCTTAGAGAACCTCGCCAGACACCTAGAAACTCTGAAACCTCTCCACTGATCCTTCTAGAACTTTGCCATACACCTAGACACCCTCAAACCTCTCCTCTGACCCTTCCAGAACCCCGCCAGACAATTAGAAACCCAAAACCTTTCTTCTGACCCTCCCAGAACCTCGCCAGACACCTAGACCCTCTCAAACCTCTCCTCTGACCCTTACTGTACCTCGTCAGACACCTAGACCCTCTCAAACCTCTCCTCTGACTCTTCCAGAACATCAACAAACAACTAGACCTCTTAAACCTTTCCTCGACTCTTCCAGAACCTCGCCAGATACCTAGAAACCCCTCAAACCTTTCCTCTGACCCTTCTTCAACCTCGCCAGACACTTAGATCCCCTCAAACCTCTCCTCTGACCCTTAGAGAAATTCGTCAGACACCTACAATCCCTCAAACCTCTCCTCTGACCCTTCCAGAACCTTCCCAGAAAACTACAAACCCTCAAACCTCTCATCTGACCCTTCCAGAACCTCGCCAAACGCCTAGAAACCCTCAAACCTCTACTCTGACCCTTCCAGAACCTCCCCAGACACCTAAACACCCTCAAATCTCTCCTCTGACCCTTCCTGAAACTTGCCAGACACCTAGACCACCCCAATTCTCTCCTCTGACCCTTCCAGAACCTCGACAGACACCTAGACCTCTCAAACCTTTCCTCTGACTCTTCTAGAACCTCGCCAGATACCTAGAAACCCCTCAAACCTCTCCTCTGACCCTTCTTCAACCTCGCCAGACACCTAGACCCCCTCGAACGTCTCCTCTGACCCTTACATAAACTCGTCAGATACCTACAAACCCTCAAAACTCTCATCTGACCCTTGCAGAACGTCGCCAAACACCTAGAAACCATCAAACCTTTCCTCTGACCCTTCAAGAACCTCCCCAGACACCTAGAAATCCTCAAACCTCTCCACTGATCCTTCCAGAACTTCGCCATACACCTACATCCCCTTAAACCTCTCCTCTGACCCTTCCAGAACCTCGCCAGACACCTAGACCCCCTCATACGTCTACTCTTACCCTTCCAGATCCTCGCCAGACACCTAAAAGCCCTCAAACCTCTCCTATGACCCTTCCAGAAACTCGCCAGATACCTAGAAACACTCAAACGTCTCCTCTGACCTTTCCAGAACTTCGCAAGAAACCTAATCCCCCTCAAACCTCTCCTCTGACCCTTCCAGAACCTCGCCAGCCACTTACACTCCCTCAAACGTCTTCTCTGACCCTTTCAGTACCTCGCCAGAAGCCTAGACCCCCCTCAAACCTCTTCTCTGAACCTTCCAGAACATCGCAGGACACCCACAAAACCCTCTAACCTCTCTTCTAACCCTTCCAGAACTTCGCCAGACACCTAGACCAATTCAAACCTCTCCTCTGACCTTTCCAGAACCTCGGCAGATACCCAGACCCACTCAAACCTCTCCTCTGACCCTTTCAGAACCTCGCCAAACACCTAGAAACCCTCAAATACTCAAATATCTCCTATGACCCTTTCAGTACGTCGCAGAAACCCAGAAACCCTCAGATCTCTCCTCTGACCCTTCCACAACCTCCTCAGACACCTACACCCCCTCAGACCTCTCCTCTGACCCTTACAGAACCACGCCAGACACCTAAAATCACTCAAACCTCTCCTCTGACCGTTCCAAAACCTCACCAGACACCTAAAAACCCTCTAACCTCTCCTCTGACCCTTCCAGAGCTTCGCCAGACAAGCAGAAACCGCCAATCCTCTCCTCTGACCTTCCAGAACCTCCCTAGAAACCTAGAAATCCTCAAACCTCTCATCTGACCCTTCCAGATCCTCGCCAGACACATAGAAACCATCAAACCTCTCCTTTGTCCCTTCCAGAACCTCGCCAGACACCTAGAAACTCTGAAACCTCTCTACTGACCCTTCCAGAACCTTGTCATACACCTAGACACCCTCAAACCTCTCCTCTGACCCCTCCAAAACCTCGCTAGACAATTAGATTTTCTCAAACATATCCTCTGACCCTTAGAGAACCCCGCCAGACAATTAGAAAACCGGAAACTTTTCCTCTGACCCTTCCATAACCTCTCCAGACACCTAGACCCTCTCAAACCTTTCCTCTAACCCTTCCAGAACCTCGGCAGATACCCAGACCCACTTAAACCTCTCCTCTGACCCTTCTTCAACCTCGCCAAACACCTAGATCCCCTCAAGCCTCTCCGCTGACCCAGAACATCAACAAAAACCTAGACCTCTTAAACCTTTCCTCTGACTATTCCAGAACCTCGCCAGATACCTAGAAACCCTCAAACCTCTCCTCTGACCCTACTTCAACCTCGCCAGATACCTAGATCCCCTCAAACCTCTCCTCTGACCCTTAAAGAAACTCGTCAGACACCTACAATCCCTTAAACCTCTCCTCTGACCCTTCCAGAACCTCCCCAGACAACTACAAGCCCTCAAACTTCTCATCTGACCCTTCCAAAACCTCGCCAAACATCTAGAAACCCTCAAATCTCTACTCTGATCCTTCCAGAACCTCCCCGGACACCTAGAAATCCTCAAACCTCTCCTCTGACCCTTACAGAACTCGACAGACACCTAAAAACCCTCAAACCTCTCCTATGAATCTTCCAGAACCTCGCCAGAAACTTACATCCCTTCAAACCTCTCCTCTGAACGTTCCAGACCTTTGCCAGACAACTAGATACCCTCAAACCTCTCCTCTGACCTTCCAGAACCTCGCCAGAAACCTAGAAACCATCAAACCTCTCCTCTGATCCTTTCAAACCTTTGCCAGACAACTAGATACCTTCAAACCTCTCCTCTGACCTTCCTGAACCTCGCCAGAAACCTAGAAACCATCAAACCTCTCCTCTGACCCTTCCAAAACCTCGCCAGACACCTAGTAACCATCAAGCCTCTCCTCTGTCCCTTCCAGAATCTCGCCAGACACCTAGAAACTATGAAACCTCTCCATTGACCCTTCCAGATCCTTGCCATACACATAGACACCCTCACACCTCTCCTTTGACCCTTCCTGAAACTCGCTAGACACCCAGACCCCCTCAATTCTCTCCTCTGACCCTTCCAGAACCTCGACAGACACCTAGTCCTCTCAAACCTTTCCTCTGACTCTTCTAGAACCTCGCCAGATACCTAGAAACCCTCAAACCTCTCCTCTGACCCTTCTTCAACATCGCCAGACACCTAGACCCCCTCAAACCTCTCCTCTGACCTTTACATAAACTCGTCATTCACCTACAAACCCTCAAAACTCTCATCTAACCCTTCCAGAACGTCGCCAAACACCTAGAAACCCTCAAACCTCTCCTCTGACCCTTCTAGAACCTCCCTAGACAACTACAAACCCTCAAACCTCTCCACTGACCCTTCCAGAACTTCACCATACACCTAGACCCCCTTATACCTCTCCACTGACCCTTCCAGACGCTTGCCAGACACCTAAACCCCTCACACTTCTCCTCTAACCCTTCTAGATCCTCGCCAGACACCTAAAAACACTCAAACCTCTTTTCTGACCCTTCCAGAAACTCGCCAGACACCTAGAAACACTCAAACGTCTTCTCTAACCCTTCCACAACCTCGCCAGAATCCTTCATCCCCTCAAATCTTTCCTCCGACCCTTCCAGAACCTCTGACCATTCCACAACCTTGCCAGACACCTAGACCTCTCAAACATCTCCTCTGAGTGTTCCTCAACCTCGCCATGTACCTAGATCCCCTCAAACCTCTCCTCTAACCCTACCAGAACCTCGCAATACACCTAGACCCCCCCTCACACCTCTCCTCTAACTCTTCCATAACCTCTCCAAACACCTAGAAACCCTCAAATCTCTTCTCTGACCCGTCAAGACTTCGCCAAAAACCTAGACCCCCCTCAAACCTCTCCTCTGAACCTTCCAGAACCTCGCCAGACACCTACAAAACCCTCTAACCTCTCTTCTAATCCTTCCAGAACCTCGTCAGATAACTAGACCCCTTCATACCTCTCCTCTGACCCTTCCAAAACCTCGCCAGACACCAAGACCCCTTCAAACCTCTCCTTTGATCCTTCCACAACCTTGCCATACACCTAGAAACCCTTGAAATCCTACTTTGACCCTTCCAGAACCTCGCCAGACACCTACACCCCCTCAAACCTCTCCTCTGACCCTTCCAGAACCTTGTCAGACACCTAAATCCCCTCAAACCTCTCCTTTGACCCTTCCAGAACCTCGACGAAAAACTAGAAACCCTCAAACATCTCCTCTGACCCTTTCAGTACCTCGCCAGAAACCCAGCAACCTCAGATCTCTCCTCTGACCATTCCTGAAACTCCTCAGACCCTTAGACCCCCTCAAACCTCTCCTCTGACCCTTCCAGAACCACGCAAGACACCTAAAAACACACAAACCTCTCCTCTGACCCTTCCAGAACCTCACCAGACACTTAGAAACCCTTAAACCTCTCGAATGACCCTTCCAAAACCTCAACAGACACCTAGAAACCCTCAAACCTTTCCTCTAACCTTTCCAGAAACTCCTCAGACAACTAGACCCACTGAAATCTCTCCTCTAACCCTTCCAGAAACTCGCCAGACACCTAGAAACACACAAGGGTCTCATCTGACTCTTCCAGAACTTAGCCATACACCTACACCCCCTTAAACCTCTCCTCTGACCCTTCCAGAACCTCGCCAGACACCTAGACCCCCCTCATACGTCTCTAACCCTTCCAGATCCTCGCCAGACACCTAAAAGCTCTCAAACCTCTCCTATGACCCTTCCAGAAACTCGCCAGACGCCTAGAAACACTCAAACGTCTCCTCTGACCCTTCCAGAACTTCGCAAGAAACCTAAACCCCCTCAAAACTCTCCTCTGACCCTTCTAGAACCTCGCCAGCCACTTACACTCCCTCAAACGTCTCCTCTGACCCTTTCAGTACCTCGCCAGAAACCTAGACCACCCTCAAACCTCTCCTTCCAGAACCTCGCATGACACCTACAAAACCCTCTAACCTCTTTTCTAACCCTTCAAGAACTTCGCCAGACACCTAGACCCCTTCAAACCTCTCCTCTGACCCTTTCAGAACCTCGGCAGACACCCAGACCCACTCAAACCTCTCCTCTGACCCTTCCAGAACCTCGCCAAACACCTAGAAACTCTCAAATACTCAAATATCTCCTATGACCCTTTCAGTAACTCGCTAGAAACCCGAAACTCTCAAATCTCTCCTCTGACCCTTCCAGAACCTCCTCAGACACCTACAGCCCCTCAGACCTCTCCTCTGACCATTACAGAATCACGCCAGACACCTAAAACAACTCAAACCTCTCCTCTGACCCTTCCAGAACCTCAACAGTCACCTAGAAACCCTCAAACCTCTCCTCTGACCCTTCCAGAACCTCACCAGAAACCTAGAAATCCTTAAACCTCTCCTCTGACCCTTCCAGAACCTCTTCAGACACCTACATCCCCTCAAACCTCTCATCTGACCCTTCCAGAACCTCTCCAGACACCTACAAACCCTCAAACCTCTCCCCTGACCCTTCCAGAACCTAGCCAGACACCTACAAACCCTCAAACCTCTTCTCTGACCCTTCCTGAACCTCGCTTGACAACTATATCCCCTCAGATCTCTCCTCTGTCCCTTCCACGACCTTGCCAAGCACCTAGACCCTCTCAAAACTCTCCTCCGATCCTTCCAGAACCTCGCCAGAAACCTAAAAACCTTCAAACCTTTATTCTGAACCTTCTAGAACCTCGCCAGAAACCAAAACCCCCTAAAAGCTCTCATCTAACCCTTCCAGAAATTCTCCAGACAATTAAAAGCCTTGAAACCTCTAGTCTGACTCTTCCAGAACCTCGCCAGACACATAGACACCTTCAAACCTCTCCTCTGACCCTTCCGGAACCTCACCAGACACCTAGACCCCCTCAAATCTCTCCTTTGACGCTTCCTAACGCTCGCCAGACATCTAGACCCCCCTTAACCTCTCCTCTGACCCTTCCAGAACCTCGCCAGACACCTAGACCTCTCAAACCTTTCCTCTGACCTTTCCAGAACCTCGCCAGATACCTAGAAACCCTCACACCTCTACCCTGAACCTTTTTCAACATCGCCAGACACCTAGATCCCCTTAAACCTCTCCTCTGACCCTTACAGAATTCACTAGACACCTAGAAACCCTCAAACCTCTCCTGTGACCCTTCTAGAACCTCGCCAGACACCTAAACCCCCTCAATCCTCTCCTCTGACCCTTCCAGAACTTCGCCACACAACTAGAAACCCTCAAACCTATCCTTTGACCTTCCAGAACTTCGCCAGAAAACTAGAAACCCTCAAACCTCTCATCTGACCCTTCCAGAACCTCGCCAGACCCTTAGAAAACATCGGACCTCTCCTCTCTCCCTTCCAGAACCTCGCCAGACGCCTAGAAACTCTGAAACCTCTCCACTGACCCTTCCAGATCCTTGCCATATACCTAGACACCCTCAAACCTCTCCTCTGACCCTTCCAGAAATTCGCTAGACAACTAGATCCAATAAAACATATTCTCTGACCCTTCCAGAACCCCGCCAGACAATTACAAACTCGAAAACGTTTCCTCTCACCCTTCCAGAACCTCGCCAGACACCTAGACCCTCTCGAACCTCTCCTCTGACCCTTTCGGAACCTCGCCAGACACCTAGACCCCCTCAAACCTCTCCTCTTACCCTTCCAAAACATCAACAAACACCTCGACCTCTCAAACCTTTCCTCTAACTCTTCCAGAACCTCGCTAGATACCTAGAAACCCTCAAACCTCTCCTCTTACAATTCTTCAACCTCGCCAGACACCAAGACCCCCCTCAAACCTCTCCTCTGACCCTTAGAGAAACTCGTCATACACCTACAAACCCTCAAACCTCTCCCCTGACCCTTCCAGAACCTCAACAGACAACTATAAACCCTTGAACCTCTCATATGACCCTTCCAGAACCTCGCCAAACATCCAGAAGCCCTCAAACCTCTCCTCTGAACATTCAAGAACCTCCCCAGACACCTAGAAACCCTTAAATCTCTCCTATAACCCTTCCAGAACCTTGCCAGAAACCTACACCCCCTCAAACCTCTCCTCTGACCCTTCCAGAACTTCGACAGACAACTAGAAACCCTCAAACCTCTCCTCTAAACTTCCACAACCTCGCCAGACACATAGAAACTATCACATCTCTCCTCTGTCCCTTCCAGAACTTCGCCAGACACCTAAAAACACTGAAACCTCTCCACTGACCCTTCCAGAACTTTGCCATACACCTAGACACTCTCAAACCTCTCCTCTGACCCTTCCAGAACCTCGCTAGACAACTAGATCCCCTCAAACATATTCTGTGACCCTTCCAGAACCACGCCAGACAATTAGAAACCCGGAAACCTTTCCTCTGACACTTCCAGAACCTCACCAGACACCTAGACCCTTTCAAACCTCTCCTTTGACGCTTCCTGACGCTCGCCAGACACCTAGACCCCCCCTTAAACGTCTCCCCTGACCCTTCCAGAACCTCGACAGACACCTAGACCCCTTCAAACCTCTCCTCTTACCCTTCCAAAACATCGACAAACACCTAGACCTCTCAAACCTTTCCTCTGACTCTTCCAGAACCTCGCCAGATACCTAGAAACCCTCAAACTTCTCCCCTGACCCTTCTTCAACATCCCCAGACACCTTCACCCCCTCTGACCTCTACAAAAACTCGTCAGACACCTACAAACCCTCGAATCTTTCATCTGACCCTTCCAGAACTTCGCGAAACACCTAGAATCTACCAAACCTCTCCTCTGACCCTTCCAGAACTTCCCCAGACACCTAGAAACCCTCAAACCCTTCCAGAACCTCGCCAGACACCTAGACCCCCTCATACTTCTCTAAACCTTCTAGATCCTCGGCAGACACCTAAAAACCCTCAAACCTCTTTTCTAACCCTTCCAGAAACTCGCCAGACACCTAGAAACAATGAATCGTCTTCTCTAACCCTTCCAGAACCTCGCCAGAAAACTACACCACCTCAAACCTCTCCTCTGACCCTTCCAGAACCTCGCCAGACACTTAGACCCTCTCAAACGTCTCCTGTCTTACCAGACACCTAGACTTCTCAAACATTTCCTCTGTTTTCCTCAACCTTGCCAGGTACCTTGACCCCCTCAAACCTCTCCTGTATCCCTACCAGAACCTCGCTATACACCTAAACATCCTCACACCTCTCTCTGACCCTTCCAGAACCTCTAAAAACCTAGAAACCTTAAATCTCTCCTCTGACCTTTAAGAACCTTGCCAGAAACCTAGACCCCGTCAAACCTCTCCTCTGAACCTTCCAGAACCTCGCCAGACACCTAAAATACCCTCTAACCTCTCTTATATCCCTTCCAGAGCATCTCCAGACACATAGACCCCTTCAAACCTCTCCTCTGACCCTTCCAGAACCTCGGCAGACACCTAGACCCCCTCAAACCTCTCCTTTGATCCTTCCAGAACCTCAGACTCCTAAACTGACCCTTCCAGAACCTCGCCAGAAAACTAGAAACCCTCAAACATTTCCTCTGAATCTTTCAGTACCTCGCCAGAAACCCAGAACCTCCCAGACACCTTGACCCCCCCCCCCCCGGGACCACTCCTCTAGCCCTTTCAGAACCACGCCAGATACCTAAAGACACACAGACCTCTCCTCTGACCCTTCCAGAACCTCACCAGACACCTAGACCCCCTCAAACCTCTCCTCTGACCCTTACAGAACCTCGCCAGACAACTACAAACCCTCAAGCCTCTCATCTGTCTCTTCCACAACTTCGCAATACCCCTAGAACCCCTTAAACCTCTCCTCTGACCCTTCCAGAAACTCGCCAGACACCTAGGAACACTAAACCCTCTCCTCTGAACCTTCCAGAACCTCGCCAGACATCTACAAAATCTTCTAACCTCTCTTCTAACACTTCCAGAACTTCGCCAGAAATCTACACCCCTTCAAACCTCTCCTCTGATCCTTCCAGAACCTCACCAGACACTTTGACCCCCTCAAACGTCTCCTCTAATCCTTTCAGTACCTCGCCAGAAACCCCCTCAAGCCTTTCCTCTGAACCTTCCAGAACCTCAAATCGTCATATTCAAATTTTTAGATCCTCTCAATTAGTTATTACGATAGTTTCATAATTTTTTTCAAGTAGTATTGAACAGTATCCGGTTAGCATCCAAAATCTCACGTCAAACGAAATAACATCTAGCAACTTTCCTCGTAAAAAACAAGTTAACATGACTTTAATGAATAACCATATTTAATCTCCACAATTTTGTTAGATCGTAATGACGACCATAAAGCTTTATCATAGAGCTTTATCAGCAAACATCCAAAATCACACCAAATGACCTCTAGAGAACCTTCTCCACTGTTTCAACAATTTAGTCTTTATATCCAACT
This sequence comes from Panulirus argus, assembly GCA_038088735.1. Taxonomy (NCBI): domain Eukaryota; kingdom Metazoa; phylum Arthropoda; class Malacostraca; order Decapoda; family Palinuridae; genus Panulirus; species Panulirus argus. The sequence goes on from JAYMFT010176647.1 coordinate 37,211, forward strand.
TAAAAGACTATGACTAACTTCATTTGTTGTCTCTTTGAGGGTCTCAAATTATAATATTCAACTTTTCATATTTCTTCAATACAGTCTTAGATTGTAATAAACGACATAAATGATCGTTTTACTAACTTATTAGAGCTTCAACAGTAAACATCAAAATCACACCAAACGACCTCTAGAGAACCTTCTCGACTATTACAAATTTTTTGTTGTTAATGACTAACTTCATGTTGTCTCTATAGGGTTTAAAATTGTCATATTCAACTTTTCATATCCTCTGAAGTCTTTTTAAGGTCGTTTTCATTAAAATTTCAAGCAATATTAAAAACATGACCCTATAAAAGAATTCTCAAATCTACATTACAAGTTATCGGAGTGCATATTCCCACAAAATAACCTCTACAGAACCCCACTGACTATTTCAACTGTAACTTAACTTCAAATGTTTTCTTTATCTTGTCAGAACAATAAACAATAAAAAATCTCACCAAATGACGTCTAGAGAATTTTTTCGACAATAAAGCAGCCTAAAAGACTGTAATGTTAGTGTCTCAAATCGTCATAATTACCTTTTCATGTCATGTCAAGATGTTTTTCAGAACATTTTCATTATTCCTTTAAATAATATTAAACACATGCTTTGACCCTTTTCACGATTCCTCAAATCATTAAAAGTGTGCTAGAGAGTTATAGACTTAAATGATTGTCTTGGGTAACCTTAGAGCTTCAGTAATAAACATCCAAAATCTTATGAAACGAGCTCTTTTCGACTATTCAAACATTAGTCGCTATAGATAATTTCAATGACTTCATATTTAGTAATAAACATAAATGATCGTACTTACTAACTTCACTTAACCTAGAAAATCACACCATTTCGAGTAATTTAAAAGACTAACAACAAACTTCTTTTTTAAAAGAGAGGATCATTTTCATCAATTTTTCAAGTAGTATTAAAACCATTTTTCAACCCTTTTCAATAATTCTCAAATTGTCATTAAAAGTGTATTAGATCGTCAAAAACTAACTGGAGTAATCGTTTTTACTTATTGAACGACCAAAACCATACCAAATGACCTCCAGTAACCATTTCGACCATTCCAACAACTTACCAGAATGTAATAACTACTTCATATGTTGTCTCTATTACAAGTTTCTTATATCGAAATAACTGACATAATCATTGTCATATTCTACTTTTCATATCATCTCGTCTTTTTAAAATCGTTTCCATTTATTTTTCAAGAAATATTAAACACATGTTTCGACCCTTTTTCAAGACTTCTCAAATCGTTTTACAAGTGTGTTATATCGTAAAAATCCGTTTTTACTTAATTCTCAAACCAAATGACCTTCTCGAAAATTACAACCTCTTTAGTCCTTAAAAGTTTGTGTCATTGAAATAACCGACAAGTACAAATAACCTATATAGAACCTTATCGACTATTACAAAAACTTTAATTGTTATAACCATCTTAACAGACTGTAATGACTTACCATGTCTCATTAAGTGTCTCAAATCATCATATTAAACTCTTTATATCCACGTGAATTAACCAAAATAAATAATCCATTTTACAAACTTTTCTGAGCTTCATCAGTAACAATCTAAAATCAAGCCAAATGATCTTTAGAGATCCTTCTCGACTTGTTAAACAATATTTGTCGTTATAACCACCATTAAAGACTGTAACGACTAACTTCGTATGTTGTCTCCATTACAATTGTCTTAAATTAGATTACTCAATATAAATGATCGTTTTACTAACTTCTTAGTGCTTCAACAATAAACATCCAAAATCATACCAAATGACCTCTAAAAATCCTTCTCGACTATTGCAAATATTTTACTTGCTATAACCGACTTAAAAGTTAGTAACGACTAACTTCTTATATTTCTATGAGTCTCAAATCGCCAAATTCAAAAATATAGATCCTCTCAAGTAGTTTTTACAAGTTTGATACATCGTCGCAATCGACTTTGATGATAGTGTTTACTTATTTCTCAATGTGTCTTCGGTAAACATCCAAAATCACACCAAACTACCTCTTTATATGCACCTCCAGAATTCTAACTCTTTTCGTTATAACAAACTTTGACTTTAATGACTAACTTCATATTTCATCTGATAAGCAGCTTATCAGATCATCAGTAGACATCCAAAATCGCACCAAATGACCTCTGGAAAATCTTTTCAACTATTCTAACAATTATAGGCGTCGTAACCATCTTAAAAGACTGTAATAACTAAAATATTATCTTGTTTCAGTGGGTGTCTGAAATCGTCATATTCAACTTTTTATATCCTAAGTTGTTTTTAGATCGGTTTTATTCTTTTTTTTTTTCATTTAATATTAAACACATGTTTCGCCCCTTTTTCATTATTAATCGAATCATAACAAGTGAAGGTAGATCGTCATAATGTCTAACGAAAACATCCAAAATCACACCAAAGGATCTCTATATCACATTTTCGAGAACTCCAAGAACTTTAGTGTGTTAACAGTCTTTACTAATTACCCAGTAAAAATCCAAAATCACACGAACTGAGCTCTTTAGAAACTTATTGACTTCACACAACTTTAGTAGTTAAACTTCAAGGATTTAATAACTAATTTCATATGATCGTTTAATATTAAGAATATTCGTGAATTCTTTTCAATATTTCTCAAAAGTGATAACTAACCATATGTTGTCCATTAAAAGTGTGTTTGATTTTAATAACCGACATAAATGGACGTTTTTACTCATTCAAACCTCAATAAACAGCCAATATCACAACAAATGACCTTTATAGAATCTCGACTATTACAATTCTAGTCGTTATAAACAATCTTGTTCGATCGTAATAATTAACATGTTTTTACTCTTTTCAGAGCTTCAACAGTAAACAATTTTTGTCGTTTTAATTAACTTAACAGACCGTAATAACTAAAATTATATATGTCACATTCAAATTCTTATATACTCTCAAGTTGTTTGATTGCTTTTATCTATTTTCAATTGATGTTTTGCCTCTTTTTTTTATGTTTTCTTAAATCGTCATTACATTAGACAGACAAACGATTGTTTAATTATTTCTCATAGTTTCTACAGTAAACATCCAAAATAACACGATATCTTTAGATTATTTTCGAAAATTCCAGCAACTTCATTCGTGACTAGCTATGTTGTTTCCACTAAAAGTTTCTTAAATTGAAATAATGGACGTAAATCATTGATTTCAATAACATTAGAATTTTTTTAATACACATGCATATGCACACAAAAAAAACCTATCGAACATTATTCACTAATCCAATAACTTTAGTCGTTATAACCAACTTAAGACATAAATGAACGTTTTCACTATCTCATCACAGCATCAGTAAACATCCAAAACCTACTTCAAAAACTGTGATGGCATCTTATGTTTTCATTAGTCTCAAATCATCATATTCAAATTTTCCGATAGTTTAATTAATTTTTCACGTAATATTAAACACCAAGAACTCTAAAATCATCTTTATAGGCGTGTTGAATCGTCAAAAAAAAAGACGTAAACGATCGTTTTTACTTAATTCTCGACTTTTGTCTTTTTTGTTCGATCGTAATAACCAACATAAATCATCATTATCAGAGCTTTATTATTTAACATCATAATCACACCAAATGACCTCTAGAGAACCTTTTCCATCAATTTTAGTCGTTATAACTAAAATCATACGTTGTCTTTCTCTGTCTGAAACCGTCATATTCAACTTTTTATATGAAGTTGTTGTTGAGATCGTTTTTCATTTTTCATTTAATATTAAAAATGTCTCGCCCCCTTTCATGATTTCTCAAATCATTAGAAGTGTGTTAGATCTTCATAACCAACTTGAATGATTGTGTATACTTATTTCTCAGTGTGTAGCGTAAACATCCAAAATCATACCAAATGACCACTATAGACATTTTCGACATTATCTAACCTAACCTAACCTAACCTAACCTAACCTACTTAGAGAGACTGTAATTAGCTTTATATGTTTTCTCCGTTACAAGTTTGTTGCATCAAAATAATTGACATAAACGATCGTATTTAATGACTACTTAGAACTTTGTTAGTGCACATGCATATTTAAACAAAAATAACCTCTATTGAACTATATAGACAATTCTGAAGACTTTTGTCACAACCAACTTACCACACTATACGTTTTCACAAACATATCAAAGCACCTTCAGTAAACGGCCAAAACCAAACGAAATGGGCTCTAGAGAACTTTCTCGAATATTTCAACAATTTTAATCGTTACAAAACCATCTTAAAAGAGTGTAATGATTTCTCTGTAAGGGTCTCAAATGGTCATATTCAACTTTTCAAATCCTCTCAATCTCAAGTCTTTTTAATATCGTTTCATCAATTTTTCAAAATCATACGTCACACGAAATGACCTCTGTATAACCATCTCAATTCTAACAACTCCCGTTGTTGTAAACATCATTACAACTAATTCATCAGAGCTTCATTAGTAAAAGTCTAGAATCACATTTTCGACTATTAAAACCATTTTTTGTCGTTATAACCAGTTAAAAGAACTAAAATAACTAAAATTATATGTTGCCTATGTAAGTGTCTGAAATTGTAATATTCAAGTTTTTATATCCTGTTTACTTATTACAATCGCTTTAATTAAATTATTTCTCATACAAAATGACAACAATGAACCCTACAGAACATTTTTTGACAAAAACTTTAGTTATAATTAACTTAATATATTGTAATGACTAACCATATGTTTTCTCCAATACAAGTTTGTTACATCGAAATAACCATAGATGTAGTTGTAAGACGTTATTATAATAACGTCTTACAACTACGTTACTACACATGCATATTTAAACAAAAATAAAGAGCTTCATCCGCAATTCCAAACACTTTTGTCGTTATAACCAAATAACCAGACTATAATGATTAACTTCATATGTGGTCTCCATTAAAAGTGTAATATGTCGTAATAACCGACATAAATGAATGTTTTTACTAACATAATGACATATTTCTCAGTCTTGATATAATAAAGCAGTGTAATGACTACCTTCATGTTGTCTAATTTACAATTTTTTTACATTAAAATAACCGACATTAAATGATAGTTTTTGGTAATACAAAAATTACCTTCATAGAACTTTATCAACTATTGTAAATAATGTCGTCTATATAAGTGTCTCAGTCAACAATTTTTTATATCCTTACGCAATAACTTTGATCATTTTTTCCAATTTCAGTTTCATCAGTAGAAATCTAAAATCACAAAATGACCTCTCGAAATTTTAGTCGTTAGACTGAAATGACAATTTGTGTTTTGTCTTAGACTTTCATAAGCAACATTGATCGTTTTGCTAACTTACCAACTTAAAAGACTGTAATGACTAAATTCATATATTTTCTCTGTGAGTATCAAATTCTCTTTCTTGTAAACATCTCAATACTCTTTATTAACATGCTTTAATGATTGTTATAACTAATTTATCAAAGCTTCATTAGCAAATATTTAAAATCACTCCAAATGACCTCTAGAGAACGTTCTCGACTATTCAAACCATCTTTGTCGTTATAACCGGCTTAAAAGACTGAAATACTTGAATTATATGTTGTCTCTGTGTGTCTGAAATCGTCATAATCAGCTTTTTATATCCTCTTAAGTTACTGATTTTTCAAGTAATATTAAACACATTTACCTCAATTTTCATGATTACTCAAATCGTTACTACGTGTGTTAGATCGTCATAACCGATTTAAATGATTATGTATACTTATTTCTCATAGTGTCATCGTTAAACATACAAGATCACACCAAATAACCCTTATAGAACATATTTGACAATTCTATCAACTTTAGTCGGTATGACCAACCTATCAGATTGTCTCCACTACAAGTTTGTTACATGAAAATAACCTAAGTAAATGATTGTATTTGATAATTTCTTAGAACTACGATAGTACACATGCATTTTTTAATTAAAATAACCACATTTTCAAACATTTTTGTCAACTTCAAATGTGATTTATAAAATTTCAATATGTTGTAATATCCGATATAAATGAATGTTTTTACTTACACATGCTTGGACCCTTTTCACTATTTCTGAAATCGTCATTACAAGTGTGTTAGATCGTCATAGACAAATCACATGAAATGAGCTGTTTAGAAACTTTTTTAACGACTCAAACTTTAGTCTTTATAAGCAGTTTCATGGACTCATAAAGTAAAGATAAATGATCGTTTTTACTATTTTCTTTAGTTAATATATAAAATCACAAATGACCCATGAACTTTTTTCTTTTTCAATTTTCGTCTTTATAACCAACTTAGACTCTAATGACCAGATTCATATGTTGCGTACTCTACAAGATTGTTATGTCGAAATAACCAAAATAAATGATCGTTTTTAATAACCTTCACGATTTCTCATAGTGTCTTTACTGACTTCTCTATCAGCAGTAAACATCCAAAATCACACTTTAGTCGTCCGAAACAATTTCAAGGACTGTATTAAGTAACTTCATATGTTGTCTCCATTACAAATGTAGTAGATAGTAATAAACACCATAAATGATCGTTTTTACTAAATTCTTCAGTTTATATACAAAATCATATCAAATGACCCTACACTATTCCAATAATTTCAGTCGTTATAACCAACTTATAAGTTGTCTCTATAAGTCTCAAATCGTAATATTCAACTTTTCTGATCCTTTCAAGTCATTTGAATACCCTTTTCATTCATCATTATTGAGCACATGCACCGACCCTTTTCAAGAATTCTCAAATCGTGATTACAAGTATTTGATCGTCAAAAACTGACAAATAATATCCTTTATTCAGTGTATTGTTGATATAACCTTTTTATGTTCTCTAATTTACAAGTTTGTTACATTGAAATAACCAGCTTTTCAAAGCTTCATTAGTACACATTTATAATCACAAAAATATTACCTCTACATAACTTTTTCGACTATTGCAAAAACGTCTTTATAAACTATAGTGATATACTTCCATAAATGTCTCAAATCGCTATATTCAATTTTTTGTATCATCACGTAATAACTGTTTTCTACTAATCTATCTCAAGTTCATCAGTAAACATCTAAAATTACACAATAGTTTTTGTCGTTATAACCACCTTAAAAGACTGTAATGACTAAATTTATATTTTGCCTTCCGTACAATTGTTTTAATAGTAAACATCCAAAAAATCTGTCTTTATAAACAATTTAAAAGACTAATGTCTAGCCTCATATGTTCTCTTTATAAGTTTCTCAAATCGTCATATTCAAATTCTTAGATCCTCTCAATTAGCTTTTACGATAGTTTCATTTTTTTCTTTCGGTCACTAATGATTTCTTTAATCGTCTCGAGACTTCTAGCAACTCTCCTCTTAAAAAGCAAGTTAACCTGACTTTAATGACTAGCCATATTTTGTCTCCATTACAATTTTGTTTCTACTGATATTCTCGACTATCTCAAGAATTTCAGTCTTTATATCCAACTTTAAAGACTGTTATGACTAACTTCATTTGTTGTCTCTTTGAGGGTGTCAATCCTTAATATTCATTTCGTATTTCTCTTAGATTATATAAGCAATAACGATCATTTGATCGTTCTACTAAGAGCTTCAACATCAAAGTCACACCAAACGACCTCCAGAAAACTTTTTCGACAATTACAAATTTTTCAGTCTTAAAATCAACTTAAAAGATTGTAATGACTAACTTCATGTTGTCTCTATAGGGTTTAAAATTGTCATATTCAACTTTTCATATCTTCTGAAGTCTTTAAGGTCGTTTCCATTAAAATTTCAAGCAATATTAAACACATAAGACCTTATAAAAGAATTCTCAAATCTACATTAACCGACAAAAATGATCAATTTCATTGTTTTCTTAGTTGCATATTCACACAACATAACATCTATAGAAACGTACAGACTATTTCAGCAACTGTAACAGCTAAATTCAAATGTTTTCTCCATTAAAAGTGTGTTCAATCGTAATACCTAATGTAAATAAACGTTTTCATATTTAATCAATAAGCACCCAAAATCACACCAAATGTTTTCGACTATAAAGCAGCTTGAAAGACTGTTATGACTAACAATATTTTGTCTCTGTTAGTTTCTCAAATCGTCATAATTTTCTTTTCATGTGTTTCTCAGAATATTCATTAATTTTTACAAATAATATTAAACACATGCTTTGACCCTTTTCACGATTTTTCAAATCGTCATCATGTTAATTATAGACGATTATCTTGAGTAACTTCTCAGAGTTTCAGCAGTAAACATCCAAAATCTTATGAAACGAGCTCTTTAGATACTTCTCGACAATTCAAACAACTTTAGTCGTTATAAACAGTTTCAATGACTGTAATGACTAACTTCATTTGTCTTAATAAACAACATAGTTGATCGTACCTACTAACTTCCTCAGTTAACATAGAAAATCACACGAAATGACCTTTCGAGAACTTTTTCGAGTATTTCAACAATTGTAATCACTATAACACTTAAAAGTCTGTAACAACAAACTTTATGTTGTCTCAAATAGTAATATTTAACTTTTCAGATCCCCTCAAATATTTTTAAGATCATTTTCATCAATTTCTTAATTACTATTAAAACCATTTTTCAACCCTTTTCAAGAATTCTCAACTTTAATAGTTGTAGGAAACGTCAAGGACTGAAATTACTGACCTCATCTGTTAAATTGTAATAAACAACTTAAATGGACGTTTCTACTATTATTATTATTCTATGAGTCTGAAATCGTCATAATCAACTTTTCAGATTCTCTCAGTTTTTCATAGTAGTATTAAACGTTTCAATCCTTTTTAAAAATTCTTAAATCATTACAAGTGTGTTAGATCGTCAAAATCCGACTTAATTCTTAGAGTGTCCTTGGTAAACAACCAAAATCACACCAAATGACCTGCAACTTTCTCGACTAAGAATCATGACGTTTATAGAACCATATCAAATATTAACAATTTTAGCCGTTATAACCAACTTAAAAGTCTGTAATGACTTTCATTAAAAGTGTGTTCGATCGTAATATCTAATATATATGAACGCTTTTTCCATCTTATCCAAAATCACACCAAATGGTCTTGAGAACCTTCTTGACTATTTCATCAATTGTAGTCGTTACAACGAATTTATGACTGTAATGAATATCTTCATTACAGTCTCAAATCATTATATTTAACTTTCCAGAACATATGATCTAGTTTTCAGAATGCTATTATTAATTCTTTAATAAATATTAAACACATGCTTAGACCATTATAAACAACCTAACAATTTTAGTCGTTATAAACAACTGAACAGACATGGCTTTCATATGTTGTCTCCATTAAAAGTGTTTTCGATCGCATCAACTAACCTAAATGTACGTTTTACTATCTTAGATCATCAGAATCACAACAAATGACTAATGACCCTTAACTATTTTAAGAATTTTAGTCGTTATAACCAAATTGTTTACGTTATGTCTCATATCGTCATATTCAAGTTGTTTTTCAGAACTTTTTCCTTAATTTTTCGACCTATCTCATGATTTCTTAAATTGCCATTACCACTACTAATTTCTCAGTTTCATCATTTAGATCGTAATAAACAACATAAATCATCGTTTCTATTAACTTCTTAGAGCTTAATTACAAATTATCTAAAATTACGAAATGACCTCAAGAGTTTTTCCACTATCCCAACAATTTTAGTCATGACACAATATCTTGTCTCTATAAGAATGTCAAATCGACATATTCAACTTCTGATATCCTTTAAATTCATCTTGACAACGTTTTCATTATAATTCAACTGATGTTAAACGTATGTTTGGACCCTTTCCATAAATTCTCGAATCCTTATTACAAATATGTAAGATCATCAAAAACCGACTTAAATGGTCTTCATTTAATTCTTAGATTGTCTTTGGTAAACATCCAAAATAACACCAAATGACCTACTGTAACATTCTGAACAATTCCAATAGCTTTAGTCGATATAAAACAACTAAACAGTCTGTAATAATTAACTTCATATGTTGTGCCCTTACAAGTTTGCCATATCAAAATGATAGTCTAATAGCTTCTCAGAACGTTTTTATTACACATGCATATTCAGACAAGAATAACCAATATCGAACATTATGCACTATTCCAAAGTCGCTATAAACAACCTAAGGGACCATGATAATTTTATATGTTGTCTCCATTAAAATTGTTTGATTTTGATAACCGACATAAACATAAACATTTATGTTTCATCAGTAAACAGCAAAAATGACACCTTATGACCTGTATAGAACTTTCTTGACTATTTCAACAATTTTAGTCGTTATTACCAACTTAAAAAACTATTATGACTAACTTCATATGTTGTCTACATTAAAAGTTTTATTCATCGTATTATCCGATATAAATGAACGTTTTTACTGACCAGTGCTCCATCAGTTAACATCCAAAATCACAACAAATGACCTCTAAAGAACCTTCTCGACGATTACAATTTTAGTCGTTATAACCAAATTGTAAGACTGTAATGATTTTCATATATCCAACATCTCGTTATTTTTAAGAACATTTTGATTAATTTTTCAATTACTTTTAAACATATTCTTTGACTCTTCATGATTTCTCAAATCATTACAGTTCATAGTATCAAATAATCGTCTTTCCAAATTTCTCAGAAATTCATCAATTAAAAGAAAAATCACACGAATAAACAACATAAATGATCGTTTTTACTTACTTTATAGAGCTTCTTCAGTATTCAAAATCGCGAGATGACATCACACGAATAAATAAATGATCGTTTTTACTAACTTTATAAATAACATCAAAGGCTGTAATGATAAACTTAATGTTGTCTATGTCTCAAATCGCCATATTCAACTTTTCATATCATCTTGTCTTTTTAAAACAGTTTTCATTTATTTTTCAAGAAAGATTAAGAATATGTTTGGACCATTTTCAAGAATTCTAAAATCGTTATTACAAGTGTATGTTCGTGTCAAATCGTTATATCCTACTTTTCAGATCATCTCAAGTTATTTTTCAGAACGTTTTGATTAATTTTTTTTAATTACAAAATAAATGATTGTTTTTACTAACTTTATAGAGCTTCATCAGTATTCAAAATCACAACAAATGACATCACACGAATAAACAACATAAATGATCGTTTTTACTAACGTTATTACAGCCTTTGGGCTGTAATGATTAATTTAATATGCTGTCTATGTCTCAAATCGCTATATTGATCTTTTCATATCTCGTCTTTTTAAAACCGTTTTCATTTATTTTTCAAGAAAGATTAAGAACATGTTTCGACCATTTTCAAGAATTTTCAAATCGTTATTACAAGTGTCTCTTAGTGTCTTAAATCGTTATATCCAACTAATCAGATAATCTCAAGTTATTTTTCAGAAAGTTTTGATTATTTTTTTAATTTCTATTGAATACATTCTTCGACCTTTTTCGTGATTTGAGAACAAATCATTACTAGTCATAGTATTAAGTAATCGTCTTTCCAAATTTATCAAAAATTCATTAGTAAAGATAAAAAGTCACACAAAAAAACAACATAAATGATCGTTTTTACTAAATTTATTGAGCATCAGTATTCAAAATCACAACAAATGACATTTAAAGAATTTTCAACTTTTTATATCATCTCAAATCTTTTTAAAAACGTTTTCATTTATTTTTCAAGAAAGATTAAGAACATGTTTCGACTATTTTCAAGAATTCTCAAATCGTTACTACAATTCATATCGTTATTTCCAGCTTTTCAAATCATCTCGTTATTTTTCAGAAAGTTTTGATTCATTTTTAATTATAAAATAAATGATCGTTTTTACAAGAGTATTCAAAATCACAAATGACATCACACGAATAAATGACATAAATGATCGTTTTACTAACGTTATAACGAACCTCAAAGGCTGAAATGATTAACAATATGTTGTCTATATCTCAAATCGCCATATTCAACTTTTCATATCATCTCAAGTATTTTTAAAACCGTTTTCATTTATTTTTCAAGAACATTTTCAAGAACATTTTTCTACCATTTCTATCATTTAGATTTCTACCATTTCTATCATTTCTATCATTTCTATCATTTTCTACCATTTCTATCATTTAGATTGTTTACTTATTTCTCCTTCTGTCTAAAATCACACCAATGGACATCTAAAGAACAATTTTGACAATACCAACAATTTAAATTGTGTAATGACTAACCATTACAATTTTGTTACATCAAAATAACCGATATAATTGATCATTTTTCATGACTTGTAACAACGTTGCTGCACATACATAATCACACAAAAATAACTATAGAATCTTATCTACTAATCCGACATAAATGTACGTTTCTATTTTTTCGTATTCAAACCTTATCAATAAACGTCCAATATCACACCAAATAGATTGTATAGAACCTTCTCGACTATTACAACAAACTTAACAAACTGTAATTACTAACTTCATATGTTGTCTCCATTAAAAGTGACATTCTTGTGTCTTTTCAGAGCTTAATTAATAATAATCGAAAATCACACCAAATGTCCTTTAGAAAACATTTTCGACAATTACAACAATTCTAGTCGTTAAAACCATCAAAGACTGTGATGACAACTTCATACGTTGTCTTTATTACTTTCAAATCATCATATTCAAATTTTCAGAACCTCATGTTTTTTTAAGATCGTTTTCATTAACTTTTCAAGTGATATTAAACACTTTACAAGAATTCTCTAATCGTCAATGAAAGTGTTATGTCGTCTAATACAGAAGTAAAATATCGTTTCTACTTTACTTTTAGTTTGGTAAATTTCAAATGACCTGTAACCTTTTAGAGAATTCCAACAGCTATCGCCATTATATATTGTCTATATTACATATATGTTTCATTGAAATGACATAAGTGAAAGTTTTTAATTGCTTCTCATAATCACGCAAAGATAACCTATATAGAACTTTTTCGACTATTACAAAATTTTAATAGTTATAACCAAGTACATAGACAATTATGACTAACTTCATCTGTTGCCTCCATAAATGTCTCAAACTGTCATTCAAATATTTATATCCACTCGTAATAAACATCTAATATTACACTAAATAACTTCCGACGATTTTTGTCGTCATAATTTTAAGGACTTTCTTCGACCAATAACAAACATAAATGATGATTTTACTGAGATTCAACAGTAAACATCCAAAAGCCCACCAAATGACCTTAGGGTAACCTCATCGACTACTCCAAATATTTTAGTCGTTATAACCAACTTAAAAGACTGTAATGACTGACAACATACATATTCATCAGTAACTAAAAACTTTAGTCGTTTCAACTAAACAGACTGTAATAACTAAAATTATATGTTGTGTCTGTGCCTGAACTCGTCACATTCAAATTTTTTTATCTTCTCAAGTTTTTTTAAGATCGTTTTTATTTATTTTTCAACTGATGTTTTGCCTCTTTTTACAAGTGAACTTAGATCGTCATAACAGATAAATGATTGTGTTTATTTCTCTTCATAAACTAAATTCGGCAATTCCAGCAAATTCATTCATTTGTAATGACTAACCTCCATTAAAAGTTTGTTAAATCGAAATACTCGACGTAAATCAGTTTTCAATAACAGAATTTCTTTAATACACTTGAATATTCACACAAAAAAATAATCTATCGAAAATTTTGCTCTATTCCAATAACTATAGTCGTTATATCCAATTTAACAGGTTACCGTATATTATTCCCTTTAAAATTGTGTTCGATTATATTCTGACAAAAATGAACGTTTTCACTATCATCAGAACACCAAAATCGCACTAAAGACCGTGATGTCTCAAATCATATTCAAATTTTCAGATCCTCTTAAGTCTTTTTAAGATCGCTTTAATAAATTTTTAAGAATTCTAAAACCTTCTTTATAGGTGTGTTAAATTGTCAAAAACAAAAGAAAGCGATCGTTTTTTCTTAATTTTCAATGTCCAGTGAACACCCATCTCGACTTTTGTATAACCATCAGGACAGATTTTTATTACTAACCATCGAAATCAGAGCTCTATTATTTCTCATCAAAATCACACCAAATGACCTCTAGAGAACCGTTTCGATTTTTCCAAGAATTTTAGTTGTTGTAACCAACATAAAAGACTGTAATAACTAAAATTATACGTTGTCTCTCTCTGAAACCGTCTTAATAAACTTTTTATAACCTCACAAATTGTTCTTGAGATCGTTCTTATTCATTTTTCATGATTTCTCAAATCGCCATTAGAATCGACAATTCCAAAGACTTTTGTCGTTATAACCAACTTACCACACTATAATGAGTAACTTCATATGTTATCCATTAAATGATGTTAGATAGTAATAAATGATAGTTTCTACAAACATATCAAAGCTTCATCAGTAAACAGCCAAAATCAAACCTCGAATATTTCAACAATTTTAGTCGTTATAAAACCATTTTAAAAGAGTGTAATGACTAACTTCATATGATTTCTTTGTAAGGGTCACAAATCATCATATTCAACTTTTCAGATCCTTTCAAGTCTTTTTAAGATCGTTTCATCAATTTTTCATAATCTTGCGTCACATGGAATGACCACTGTATAACCATCTCAATTCTAAGATAATTTGTCTGTATTATAAGAATATTAGACCGTAATAATAGATTTAAATGAACATTATAACTAGTTTAAACCATTTTTGTAGTTATAATCTGTTAAAAAGACTAAAATAGCCAAAACTATATGTTCTCTCTGTAGGTGTCTGAAATCGTAATATTCAACTTTTTATGTCCTCTCATTATTCTTAAGATCGTTTTGATTAAATTTTCTGGTAATATTAAACAAGAATTCAAAATCATTATTATAAGGGTGTTGGACCGTCATAACCGACTTGAAAATGATTGTATATTCTCATTTCTCATACAAAATCACACCAAATGTTTTCTACAATACAAATTTGTTACATCGAAATAATAACGTCTAACAACTGCGTTACTCCATATGCATATTTAAACAAAAATAACTTTATATATAGAGCTTCAACCGTAATTCCAAACCCTTTTGTCGTTAGAACCAAATAACCAGACTATAATGATTAACTTCATATGTGGTCTCCATTAAGTGTAATATGTCGCAATAACCGACATAAATGAATGTTTTAACTCTTATAAGTGTTTCATTAGCATCGAGCCAAAATCACACCAAATGACGTCAAGAATGCCTCCTCGAATATTTCAACAGTTTAATGACAATCTTCATATGTTGTCATTATAAGGGTCTCAATTCGTTATTTTCAACTTTTCAGATCCTCACCAATCTTTTTAAGATCGTTTTCATTAAATTTTCAAGTAACACTGATCACGTTTTGGTCCTTTTCAAGAATTCTCAAAGTATGTCAAAACCGACTTTAACGATTGTTTTACTTATTTCTAATTGTGTCTACGGTAAACATCCAAAATCACGCAAAATGACATCTTATTACCTTCTCGAAAACTACAAATTTAGTCGTTATATCCAACTTAACAGACCGTAATGACTAAATTCATTTGTTGTCTCCATTAATAGCTTGTTCCATCGTAATAACCGCCATAATGAACGTTCTTACTATTATTAGAGCATAAATAAATATCCAAAATCACACCAAATGACTAGAGCACTTTCTAGACTATTTCAACAATTTAATTGTTCTAAGAAGCTTAAAAGACTGTAATCACATTTATATGTTGTGGTATTCTATTTTTCAGATAATTTGAAGGTGTTTTTAGAACGTTATTATTTTTTATTGACTAGCTTAAAGATTTAGCAGTAAATGCCTAAAATCGCATGAAATGAGATCTTTAGAAACGAATATTCATACAACTTTAGTCGATATAAGCAACATCAAAGACTGCAATAACTTCATATATTGTTTTCAATAAAGGTGTATTTCATCGTAGTTAATAACAAAAATGATTGGTTTTAGCCAACTTCGATTTTAATGACCAAATTCATATGTTGCTTACAATAACCGACATAAATGGTCGGTTTTTATAACCGGAGTTTCATTAGAATACAAGCATATTCTCACAAATAGAACACATGATTCGACCCTGTTCACGAATCTCAAATCGTCATTAAATGTTATATAGCCATAGAATTAAGAGATTGTCATTACTAACTTTTCAGAGAATCAGCAGTATACATCTAAAAATATACGAAATGAGCTCTTTAGAACCTTTTCGATTGTTCAAGCATCTTTAGTCGTTATTTTTACTTACTTCTTCAGTTAACATCCAAAATCGCATGAAATGACGTGTAGAGATCATTTTAAATTATTCTTACAATTTTAGTCGTTAAGCCTACATAGAACACTATATGTTGTCTTTGTAGCAATCTGAAATCGTTATATTCAAGTTTTCGGATTCCCTCAAGAATTCTCAAATCGTCATTATGTAAGTTTGATCGTTAAAAATTAACTTAAAAAAATCCTTTTTACGGTCTTCTCGATATAACAAACAATGTGATGACTACCTTCATATGACTAATTTACAAATTTTTACATTAAAATAACCGACATAAATGATAGTTTTTGGTAACTTTTCAGATCCTCATTCGTCTACATCCATGATTATACAAAAATTACCTCCAAAGAACTTTATCGACGATTACAAAAACTTTAGTCTTTATAACCAACTTAATAAACTATAATGATTAACTTCATATATTGTTTCCACGTCACAACTAACATAAATGATCATTTTTTTATTTCAGTTTTATTAATAAAATTCTAAAATCACAAAATAACCTCTCGAGAACCTCAATTATTTCAAAAATCTTAGTAGTTAGACTGAAATGAATTAATTCGTTTGTCTCCAATACTAACTTATATACTACCATATATTTTCTCCGTAAGTCTCAAATCAACATATTCAACTTTTCAGATCCTCTCAAGTCTTAAGATTGTTTTTATTAATTTCTTGTGATATTAAACATTTAAAATTATAGCAGTCACACGAAATGACTTTCTATAACCATCTCAACAATTCTAAAAATTCTCGTCGTTGTAAACATCTCAATAGAATTTATTAACGTACTTTAATGATCGCTATAACTAATTTATCAAAAACTCATTAGTAAACATTTAAAATCACTGCAAATGACCTCTTGAGAACCTTCTTGACTATTCAAATCATTTTGTCGTTATAACCAGCTTAAAAATTGAAATAACTAAAGTTATATGTTGTCTCTGTGTCTGAAATCGTGAAATTCAACTTTTTTTTATCCTCCTTAGTTATTGATTTTTCAAGTAATGTCAAACACATTTATCTCCCATTTTCATGGTTTCTCTAATCGCTATTATGAGTGTTAGATCATTATAACAGACAAATGATTGTGTTAAGCATACCGTTAAACATACAAATCACACCAAATGACCCCTATAGAACATATTTGAGAATTCTAAAAACTACAGTCGTTATAACCATCTTAGATTGTCTCCATTACAAGGTTGTTACATCAAAATAACCTAAATAAATTATTGTATTTGATAATTTTAACTAAAATTACTTCTATAGAACTTCATCTACAATTCCAAACACTGGCATTATAACCATATAACCAGTATATAATGATTAACTTCATATGTGGACACCATCATAACATCAATAATATGTCTTAATAACCGATATGAATAAATGTTTTTCCTAACATCGGAGCTTCATCAGCAAAAAGCCAAAATCACACGAAATGACCTCTAGAGAAAATCCAAAACTATTTCAGAAATTTTAGTAGTTATAACCAACTTAAAAGATTGTAATGACTAACTTCAAATGTAATTTCTATAAGGGTCATAAATCGTTATTTTCAGTTTTCTAGATCCTCTCAAGTGTTTTTAGTAACGTTTTCATTAAATTTTCAAGTAATAATAGATCATACATATTAACCCTTTTCAAGAATTCTTAAATATTTACAAATGTGTTATATCGTCAAAACCGGCTCAAATTTAGTCGTTATAACCAACTAAACAGACTTTAATGACTAAATTCATATATTAATTACAAGTGTGTTCGATCGTAATAACCGACAAAAAATGAATGTTCTCACTATTACATGTGACCTTCATATAAAATCACGCCAAATTACCTCTATAGAATCTATTTTAAATATTTTTGTTGTTATAAGAAGCTTAAAACACTTTCATATGTTGTCTTAGTGTCTCAAATCGTGATATTCTACTTTTCAGATCATCTCAAAGTGTTTTTCATAACCATTTAATTATTTTTTTGTATTAATATTAAAACACATGCTTCTCACAATTTCTCAAATCATTACAAGTGTGTTAGATAGTCATAGACAAATATAAAATGAGCTTTTTAGAAACTTTTCGACGACAGACTATTACGTCTATAGAACTTTATCGACTATTACAAAAACTTTTTATAATCAAATTAAAAAACATGACATTTATATCTTGTGTCCATAAATGTCTCAAATCTTTTTATTCAACTTTATATATCATCACGTAAAACCGTTTTTACTAACCTCTCAGTTTCATCAGTAAAGATCTAAAATCACACAAAAATTTTATCGTTATAACCACCTTAAAAGAGTGTAATAACTAGATTTATATTTTGTCAGATTGTAATAAGCAATAACAGTAAACATCATAAATCAAAAGAAACGATCTCTGGACAACATTCTCTTCTATTCAAAAAAATCTTGGTCCTTACAAACAACTTGAAAGACCGTAATGTGTAGTTTCATACTTTGTCTTTTAAAGGTCCTCAAATCGTTAAATTGAAATTTTTAGATTCTCTCAATTAGTTATTATGATAGTTTCATAATTATTTTCAAGTAATATTAAACAGTATCCGGCTAGCATCCAAAATCTCACGTCAAACGAAATGACTTCTAGCATCTCTCCTCGTAAAAACAAGTTAACCTGACTTTAATGACTAACCATATTTAATCTCCACAATTTTGTTAGATTGTAAGAACGAACATAAATGAACGTTCTTACTGAGCTTTATCAGCAAACATCCAAATGACCCCTAGAGAACCTTCACTGTTTCAACAATTTTAGTCTTTATATCCAACTTAAAAGACTATGAGCAACTTCATTTGTTGTCTGAGGGTCTCAAATTATAATCAACTTTTCGTATTTCTTCAATACAATTGTCTTAGATTGTAATAAACATAAATGATTGTTTTACTAACTTATTAGAGCTCCAACAGTAAACATGAAAATCACACCAAACGACCTCTAGAGAACCTTCTCGACTATTACAATTTTTTTTGTCGTTAATGACTAACTTTTTGTCGTCTCTATAGGGTTTAAAATTGTCATATTCAACTTTTCATATCCTCTGAAGTCTTTTTAAGGGCGTTTTCATTAAAATTTCAAGCAATATTAAAAACATATGACCCTATAAAAGAATTCTCAAATCTACATTACAAGTTATGGGAGTTGTATATTCACACAAAATAACCTCTACAGAATCCCACTGACTATTTCAACTGCAACTAAACAAACTTTAAATGTTTTCTATATTATCTTGTCAGAACGTTTAGAGAATTTTTTCGGCAATGAAGCAGCTTAAAAGACTGTTAGTGTCTCAAATCGTCATAATTAACTTTACATGTCATGTCAAGATGTTTTTCAGAACATTTTCATTATTATTTTAAATAATATTAAACATATGCTTTGACCCTTTTCACGATTTCTCAAATCGTCATTAAAAGTGTGCTAGATAGTTATAGACTTAAATGATTGTCTTGGAAAACTTCTTAGAGCTTCAGTAATAACATCCAAAATCCAATGAAACGAGCTCTTTTCGACAATTCAAACATTAGTCGCTATAAACAGTTTCAATGACTGTAATGACTAACTTCATATGTCGTAATGAACAACATAAATGATCGTACCTTCTAACTTCTTCACTTAACAAAGAAAATCACACCAAATGATCTTTCGAAAACCATTTCGAGTATTTCAACACTTAAAAAACTGTAACAAACTTCATATGTCTCAAATGGTAATATTTAACTTCTCAGATCCTCTCGTCTTTTTAAGATCATTTTCATCAATTCCTCAAATACTATTAAAACCATTTTTCAACACCAAGAATTCTCAAACTGTCATTATATGTGTTAGATCGTCAGAAACTGACTAGAATAATCGTTTTTTACTTATTTCTCATTGCCGGTTGAACAAATGACCTCCAGTAACCATTTCGACCATTCTAACAGCTTTTGTTGATATAAACTAGTTACCAGAATGTAATGACTACTTCATATGTTGTCTCTATTACAAGTTTCTTACATCGAAATAACTGACAAATATAATCATTTTCTGTAACTTCTTAAAGCTTCATCAGTAACATCCAAAATCACAACCTCTCGAGAGCCATCTCGACTATTTAAACAATTCTAATCGTTATTTCCACCTTAAAAAATCTAATGACAGCTTTATATAAAGGCCATTTGGTGTGACTTTGGCTGTTTATTGATGAAACTCTGATAAGATAGTGAAAAAGAACATTTTTGTCGGTTAATACGATCAAACACTTTTGATTAGCAAACATTCAAAATCACACCAAACGACCTTTAGAGAACCTTCTCGAATATTTCAAAAATTATAGTCGTTATAACCAAATTATGCTGTCTCTTTTGGTTTTTCTATTTATTATATTCAACTTTTCAGATCGTTTTCATTTAAAAAATTAATATTAAACATATGCTTCGATCCATTTTATGATTTTCTAGTGTTAGCTAGTCAGAATATTAAAAGATCGTCTTTGCAAATTTCACAGAGCTTCCTCACAAAAAATTAGCTCTTTAGAAACTCCTCGACTATTCAAACAGCTTTACTAGTTGTAGGAAACTTCAAGGACTGAAATTGTAATAAACAACTTAAAGGACGTTTCTACCAATTTCTTGGAGCTTCATCAGTAAATATCCAAAATCACACCAACTGACCTCCAGAAAACTTTTCTATTATTCACAATTTTAGTCGTTATAACTAACTTCATGTTTTATCTATGGGTCTCAAATCATAATCAACTTTTCAGATCCTCTCAGGTCTTTTTAAAATCATTTTCATCAATTTTTCAAGTAATATTAAACACTTTTCGATACTTTTTACTTAATTCTTAGTGTCCGGTAACAAGCAAAATTACACCAAATTGACCTCCTGTAACTTTCTCGACAATTGAAAATCACACCAAATGACCACTATGGAACCATATCGAAAATTCTAGCAATTTTAGCTGTTGTAACCAACTTAACAGACTGTAATGTCTAACTTCATATGTTTCCATGTCAAATAATGTGTTTGATGGTAATAACTGACATATATAAACGTTTTTACCATATTATAAAAGCTTCATCAGTAAACATCTAAAATCACACCAAATGACCTCGAGAACCTTCTCGACTGTTTACACAATTGTAGTCGTTATAACAAAATTATAAGACTAATGAATAACTTCATTTATTGTCTCTTTTAGTGTCTCAAAGCGATAAATTCAAATTTTCAGATCATATAATCTAGTTTTCCAAGCGATTTTACTTTCATCAATAAACATCCAGAATCACACCAAATGACCTTTAAAGAACCTTTTCAACTATTTCCAGAATTTTAGTCGTTATAACCAAATTATAAGACTGTAATGACTAACCATATGTTTTCTCTGTAAGAGTTTCAAATCGTCATAGCGAACTTTTCATTAATTTTTCAATTAATATTAAACACATTCTTCGACCCTTTTCATGATTTTTCAAATCCTCATTACCATTACTAATTTCTCAGAGCTTCATTAGTTAGATCGTAATAAACAATATAAATGATCATTTCTTACAGCTTTGTCAGAAAATATCTAAAATCTCACCACATGACCTTAAGAGAAGTTTTTCGACTTTGCAACAATTTTAGTCGTTATAACTAATTTAATATCTTGTCTCTATAAGAATATCAAATCGTCATATTCATATTTTGAAATCCTTTTAAGTCTTTTTAATATCGTTTTCATTATTATTTCAACTAATATTAAACGCGTTTCGACTCTTTTCATAAATTCTCAAATAGTTTTTACGAGTGTAACATTGTCAAAAACCAACTTAAATGATCATTATTTAATTCTCAGATCGTCTTTGATAAAAATCTAAAATAACAAATGACCTCTTATAACGTTCTGGACAATTTCAACAGCTTTAGTCGATATAAAACACCAAGAGTTTGTAATGACTAACTTCATTTGTTGTCCCCTAACAAGTTTTTTACATCAAAAAAACCTTAGGCACTATTCCGAAAACTTTAGTCCTTATAACCAACCTAACAGTGATTGATTGTAATAAGCGACATAAACAACTGTTTAAATTAACTTCATATGTTGTCTCCATTAAAAGTGTGTTTCATTGTAATAACCGATATACATGAACGTTGTTACTGACTTATCAGAGCTTCATCAGATAACATACAGAATCATACCAAATGAACCTTCTCGAGAATTACAATTTTAGCCAATATAACTAAATTATAAGTGTCTCTGTTATATCCAACTTTTCAGACCATACCATATGTTATTTTTCAGAACGTTTTCATTAATTTTTCAATTACTATTAAACACATTCTTCGACCCTTTTCATGATTTCTCAAATCATTACTATTCATAGTATTAAATGATCGTCTTTCCAAATATCTCAAAGATTCATTAGTAAAAATAAAAAATTACACGAAATGAGCTCCTTAGAAACTTTTGACTATTCGAGAATCTTTAATAGTTATATCCAACTTTAAGGACTTTAATTGCTAACTTCATATGTTATCATCATTACATGTGTGTTAGATCGTAATAAACAACATAAATGATCGTTTTTACTAACTTTAAAGTTAGTAAACATCTAAAATCACACCAAAAGACCTCTAAAGAACTTTTTCAACTATCCCAACAGTTTTGGTCGTTATAACCGTCAAAAACTGTAATGATTAACAATATGTTGTCTGTCTCAAATCGTCATATTCTACTTTTCATATCATCTCAAGTCTTTTCAAAATCGCTTTCATTTATTTTTCAAGAAATATTAAACACATGTTTCGACCCTTTTCAAGAAATCTCAAATCGTTATTACAAGTGTGTTATATCGTAAAAATACGTTTTTTTTTCTTAATTCTCAAACCAAATGACCTACTGTAACCTTCTCGACAATTACAACCGCTTTAGTCCCTATAAGTTTGTTTCATTGAAATAACCGTCTTCAATGATATTTTTTAATAGCTTTTCAGAGCCTTTTAAGTACAAATTAATAACCACATAAATATAACCTATATAGAACCTAAGCGACTATTACAAAAACTAATTGTTATATCCATCTTAACACACTGTAATGACTAACTTCATAAGTTGTCTCCATAAGTGTCTCAAATCGTCATATTAAACTCTATATTCACGCGAATTAACCATATCAAATAATCGGTAATCTAAAATCAAGCCAAATGATCTCTAGAGATCCTTCTCGACTTGTCCAACAATGTTTGTCGTTATAACCACCATTAAAGACTAACCGTATGTTGTCTCCATTTCAATTTTCTTAAATTAGATTACTCAATATAAATGATCGTTTTACTAAGAGCTTCAACAGTAAACATTCAAAATGACCACTAAAAATCCTTCTCGACTATTCCAAATATTTCACTCGCTAAAACCAACTTAAAAGTCAGTAATGACTAATTTCTTATATTGTCTTTATGTGTCTCAAATCGTCAGATTCAAAAATTTAGATCCTCTCAAGTACTTTTTACGATATTTATTGTCACAATCGACTTTGATGATCTAAAATCACACCAAACTACCTCTTCATAACCACCTCGAGAATTCTCATTTCGTTGTAACCAACTTTGACTATAATGACTAACCATATTTCATCTCGCTTTCATCTTATCAGATCAGATCACACCAAATGACCTCTGGAAAACCTTTTCAACTATTGTAACAGTTTTAGTCGTTGTAACCATCTTAGAAGTCTGTAATATCTAAAATATTATCTTGTTTTAGTAGGTGTCTGAAATCGTCATATTTAACTTTTTATATCGTAAGTTGTTTTAGAACGTTTTCACTATCTTATTACAGCATCAGTAAATATCCAAAATCAATAAATGACCTCTAGAAAACATTATCGACTATTTCAACAATTCTAGTCGTTAAAAGAAACTTCAAAGACTGTGATGGCATCTTATGTTTTTATTAGTCTCAAATTATCATATTCAAATTTTCCAGATCCTTTAATGTCTTTTTAAGATCGTTTAATTATTTTTTTCACGCAATATTAAACACCAAAAACTCTAAAATCAGATGATTTTATAGATGTGTTAAATCGTCAAAAACAGAAGTAAACGAACGATTTTACTTAATTCTCGACTTTTGTATAACTATTATGACAATTCCAACAACTCTCGTCGCTATAACCAGTTTAACATACTTCTATGACTAACTATGTTTTATCTCTTTAAAGTTTGTGAGATCGTAAAAGCCAACATAAATCATCATTATCAGAGCTATATTATTTAACATTAAAATCACACCAAATGAACTCTAGAGAACCTTTTCCAACAATTTTTGTCGTTATAACTAAAATCATACGTTGTCTCTCAATAAGTGTCTGAAACCGTCATATTCAACTTTTTGTATCAAGTTGTTGACATCGTTTTTATACATTTAATAAATTTTATACATTTACTATTAAAAGCGTCTCGCCCCTTTTCATGATTTCTCAAATCATTAGAAGTGTGTTAGATCTTCATAACCGACTTGAATTTGTGTATACTTATTTCTCAGTGTGTAGGGTAAACATCCAAAATCATACCAAATGAACTCTATAGACATTTTCGACATTTCCAACAACTTTAGCCGTTATAACCTACATAAAAAGACTAATTAACTTTATATGTTTTCTCTGTTACAAGTTTGTTGCATCGAAATAATTGACATAAACGATCGTATTTAATGATTTCTTAGAACTTTGTTGTGCACATGCATATTAAAACAAAAATAACCTCTATTGAACGATATAAATTCCAAAGACTTTTGTCATAACCAACTTACCACACCATATGTTGTCCATTAAGAGTTTGTTAGATAGTAATAAATGACGATTTTGACAAAAATATCAATACACCATCAGTAAACAGCCAAAACCAAACCAAATGGGCTTTCTCGAATATTTCAACAATTTTAGTCGTTACAAAACCATCTTAAAAGAGTGTAATGATTTCTCTGTAAGGGTCTCAAATGGTCAAATTCAACTTTTCAAATCCTCTTAATCTCGTCTTTTTAAGATCGTTTCACCAATTTTCCAAAATCATGTCACACGAAATGACCTCTGTATAACTATCTGAATTCTAACAACTCCCGTTGTTGTAAACATCGTTACAACTAATTCATAAAAAAAATCTAAAATCACTCCATTTTCGATTATTAAAACAATTTTTTGTCGTTATAACCAGTTAAAAGGACTAAAATAGCTAAAATTATATATTGTGTATGTCAGAAATCGTAATATTCAATTTTTTATATCCTCTCAACTTATAAAGATCGTTTTAATTAAATTTTCTAGTAATATTAATTCCTCATAACCGACTTATTTCTCATTCAAAATCACACCAAATGAACCCTATAGAACATTTTTGAAAATTCAAACAACTTTAGTCGTTATAACCAATTTATTATATTGTATGTTTTCTCCAATACAAGTTTGTTACATCGAAACAACCTTATCATAATAACGCCTTACAACTACGTTACTATAAAAATAACATTTATTGAGCTTCATCCGCAAATGCATACAATTTTTTCATTATAACCAAATACCAAGACTATAATGATTAACCAAATGTAGTCTCCATTAAAAGTGTAATAATATGTCGTAATAACTGACATTTTTCAGTGTCGATATAACAAAGCAAGGATGTCTAATTTACAAATTTTTTACATTAAAATAACCGACATTAAGCTATAGTTTTTGGTAATCATACAAAAATTACCTCCATTTTTAGTTATTATAACCATCTTAAAGTTATATATATAGCAATTATAACCATCTTAAAGTTAAATATATAGCAATTTCAAAAATTTTAGTCGTCATAACCAACTTAAAAGACTTGAATGACTAACCTCATATGTTATCTCCATTAGGGTCTCAAACTGTTATTTTCAGTTTTTTAGATGCTCTCGTGTGGTTTTCAGATCGGTTTCATTAAATTTTCAAATAATATTAAACATGTTTTGTCCCTTTTCAAGAGTTTTCAGATCGTCATTACAAGTGTGTTAGATCTACGGAAATCCAAAATGACCTCCAATAACCTTCTTGAGAATTATAAATTAGTCGTAATAACCGACATAAATAAACGTTCTCACTATCTTACGTGAGCTTTATCTATAAATATAAAAAAATCAGTCTCAAATCGTGATATTCTACTTTTCAGATCATCTCAAAGTGTTTTTCATAGGTGTTTTAATTTTTTAATTGATATTAAACACATGCTTGGATCCTTTTCATGATTTATGAAATCGTCATTAGAAGTGTGTTAGATGATCATAGACAAATCACAGGAAATGAGCTCTTTAGAAACTTGTCTACGACTCAAATTAAGTCGTTATAAGCAATTTCAAGGACTCTAGTTATCTTCATATATTGTATCCATTACGAGTGTATTATAAGGTAGTTTAGATAAATAATCGTTTTGACTATTTTCAAAAATTTTAGTCTTTATAACCAACTTAGATTAATGACTAAATTCATATGTTACCTACTCTACAAGTTTGTTCTATCGAAATAACCAAAATAAATGATCGTTTTTAATAACCTTTAACTTTCTTTAAAATATAGGAATATTCACACATAAATCATAATAGAACACATGCTTCGAACCTTTTCACGATATCTCAGATAGTCATTAGACGTGTGTTAGACAATCATAGTTTCTTTACTAACTTCTCTATCAGCAGCAAACATCCAAAATCACACGAAATGAGCTTTTCAGAAACTTCGACCTTTCAAACAACTTTAGTCGTTCGAAACAACTTCAAGGACTGTATTACAAGTGTATTAGATCGTAATAAACAACATAAATGATCGTTTTTAGTAAATTCTTCAATTAACATGCAAAATCACATCAAATGACCCTACACTATTCCAATAATTTCAGTAGTTAGATTTTGGGGAGTCATATGTAGTTGCCCTTGACATATCTAAACTCCCCTCTTTTGGCTTCCCTCCCTCTGGCCGATCTATCTCTGTGGTTGTTGATGGATCAGCCTCCCTACTTTTCTCCATCAACTGCGGTGTCCCTCAAGGGTCTGTACTGTCGCCAACACTTTTTTCTTTCTTCAACGAGTAACCCAATGCACTCTTACGCTGATGACTCAACACTGCATTCATCCACATCTTTCAGCTCTGCTCCCTCTTCTTTCACTCGATCTGCATCTCGCCTTGTCACAGCTTCCACAATAAA
>JAYMFT010176648.1:0-42498 GCA_038088735.1 Panulirus argus
ATATATCCCGAATACAACATCAAGCAAAGGTAATTCATTTCTATCTCATCACAATAAGTAATTCAAAATGATCTTTGAGGGCCTGAGGGGTCTAGAATTACATTATTTTCATTTCCTTTTATGAAAGGCAAAGCCGATAGCAGCGTGTTCATTACTGTGAGAAACGAGAAGCTGTGATAGTAAAACTGCTAATGTAAATTCGAGGGGATAAATAAGATGGGAAAATAAAAGCTGCAGATTACGACCCGCGGGAGTGTACGGCATAAACAAGCACCTCCTCCTGCCTGCCGCCCTGGTCCTTTGTTACACACTCTCTCTCTCTCTCTCTCAGGTAGGTAGTCAGCAGCCACCGATCAGGTAGGTGTATTGACACCGGTATTCACCCCACCTCCCAGGTCTATCGGCTGTCTAGTTTCACTCCTTCGGCCCAAGTTGTTTTTCTTTTTCATTCTGCGTCAGCCACACTCGGGCTGCCAGATTTCAGTCCACAACATACTCTCTCCATCTCATACATAGCACTTGGGGACTCGTAACTCCCACGCCTCATTCTTCGTAACTCCATCTTTTCCTGCTGTGAGCGCTACGCGCTAGCGCTGTCTTCTGAGAAAATCCCGTCGTAAGTACTCGTAGGTTAGCAAAGTACCCTTATACTTTTATAAGTAGCCCTTACCTTTCTCTTTCAACTCCCTTTTCATCACTTTACCACATGAAGTTCGTTGTTCCCTCTCTCTCTCTCTCTCTCTCTCTCACTCACTCTCTCTCTCTCAGCCAAATATGACCAATGGGACGATCAAGGAGGACCAACGACCAGCGAGATCACCGAAAAGCAAAGGACACAGACTATCAACCAAGGTGAACCGGGCAACCAAGTACAACCGAGACTCACCCAAAAGAGGCAGCAAGCGTTCGGTGGAGACTTGCTTAACAAGTCTATGAATATCTTCCCATGTGACTCTGACCTCTGACCTCCAGTCCCCCAGTATCTAATTGCTTTACCGGACTCGTGCCGAACCTGTTGGTGAAATTTTTAGAGAAATCCCCAGATGTGTTTCGTGTTGTAATTCTGTTCAGCGTCACACATGAATACACGGACGGGGCCCAAATCACGGACGGACACAGGAACACACGGACAACATCCACAACGAACGTACACACGAACGCACGGTTACGGTCGAAAACGGACGGGCATACGAACTTACAGACACGATCGAACACAGTCACCACATAACACAGTCAGACACACGAACACGACCCAACATGGACGGATACACGAAGACACGGACAAGGTCCAACACGGATGGATACACGAAGGCAAGGGGGACACTACTCCTGGGTGCGCTAGATGGCGGTGGCCACTAAAGCAAGAGAAAGGCAAGAACAGCTTTGTTGAACTCAGGGAAAAATGAATATTAGCACTAAACCATTTCCTCTGCTGCTGCCGCTGTTACTGCCGTTACCGTTGTTACTGCCACTGTTATCTCTGTTGCTGTTAAACTTACTGATGTTGCTACTTCTGCCGTCACTGTTGCCGCCGCTGTTTAAATGCAGCTGCCACTGTTAATTCAGCTGTATCTCATACTGCTGCTGCTGCTGCTGCTGTTGATGCATCTGCCGCTGCTGTAAGTGGTGCAATTTCTGCAGCGGCTGCTGTCGTTATTACTACTGCTGCTGCTGATACTACTAATACGACGTGCGGGAAATGATTGACGAGGGTGAAAGTCCCTGTAATCAAAGAGAAAGTCAGGCAGCAGCCGTCTCCCCTCTAGCGCCCTACACCGGCCGCTTCCACGGCCATCAGATTATATTTGATTATATTCACCTGAATTATTTACAATATTCGTAATTCTATTAATCCCTTTGTTTTGTTCTTTCTAATTTCTTTAATTTCTTTCACTAAAGACGTTAGTAAATTGCTTTCATCTTGGCGGTTAGGAAATTGCTTAAACTGCCGCTTGTTAGCCAAGTAGATGATGACCATGATAACTGCCATTGGCTGTAATCATACTCGGTTCTGTAATCGCTGACCTAAGTTATCTCTACCAATGATGACTGAGATGATCGACATTACTCGTCGGTAATTAAGGGCGTCGAGCTCCGTCCGTCGTCCCTCACGCGACACAAAGAAGGAACTTGATATATCTGGGACGTCTCCCAGGTCGAGTCGCCTCGGCTTACTATAATAACTTTACTCCTCGAGTGATTACAGTTCTATTAGACTGATTTACAGTCGAATTTCAAGTAAGAATCTTTTGTAAAATAATCAGTGACTCAAAGTACGGAAGAGTAACAGGCATGCGCATTCGTATAATTTTATCTTATTTTTTTAATATTAATCCCATTTTGAATTTTACGTTTTAGAAAATAGCATTTAGGTACCGCATAAATGGTTGAATTATATAAATATTTCTAAGTAATTCTTTTTTAATAATCAACAAAAAAAAAATGCCTTCTATAAACGTACTTCAACTTTCTTTTAATTTGATGCAAGTTCTGACTTTATTTCTGCAAATCTCACATCCTTGTATAAGGAGAGGCTATATTCCTTAGCAAGCAGAGATGCCAGCGATCACCATTGGGATTAATCCACCACTGACCAGCTGTTCCTTCGCCGTCAAGCATGCCACCTAATTACCCCTCGTGTCTTAAATTAAACTCCTCGACTTTGATATCCACTGCGAGATTATTTAAGGCGACGTTCATTGCTCTTGAAACGATGATAAACGACCCTGAGATGGCCTCACGACTCGCTCAAACTTTGATAAACGGACTGGACTTAGCTCTGTGACTTGTTGACCCGCGCCACGCCCAGCTCGGCTACAGAGAGGGCAGCAGCGGTACCGTACGGCCGGCGAGTGAGTGCGTGGTGATCACGCACGCACTCCACGCCGCCTGCATGCCGCCGCCGGTGGTGCGTTGACCCTCCCGCCGTCTGTGTGTGTGGCGTAAGATTGACGGCACGAAGGGGAGAGAGAGAGAGAGAGAGAGAATCAGCCTGAACAGTATGGCAGAGACTTGAAGACTACAGCGGCACAAACGACAGCCAGGCCGAGATCTGGACAACAGTACAGACATGGAACACCCTTGGTTCCCTCGATGCCTCATAGCTCTCAGTGAGGCTCCAGTCATCCATCGATGTACATAATGAACAACGTTTAGTTTAGCTTAGCGAGTCTTCTTCAAAATACCAAAAGGTACAGCACGAATACCTACACAAACCCAGTCTGCCGGGGGTATATGACACCAAAAACACACTTCCAGATAATCACCCACATGCACCAAAAACCTCACACCAAACAGCTGTACACACTTAATCTTCTCTTCCATTTCAAACTGTCCCTTTCCTTGTCCCACGTCGTCTTCCTCTCCTCTAATCACCTTAGTAAGAAAAGAGAGTAGTAAGAGGGAGAGGAGAGGATAGGAGAGAGAGAGAGAGGGAAAGATCACAGGAAACGACCAGTTGTATGTAAACACGTTCATTAGCTGATGCCTGTGATGTTTACTTCCACAACCATAAACATTTCCTCTTTCGACATCCACAGAACCAACCACGAAAAGAAAGTCATGCTGAGAACTCTTACTGGCGATGTATAATTGTTGGCTTATTGAGAAACCTATAGTTCTAATTAGAAGATATAAACGCTTTAAAATAAACTCTACACGACTGAGGCAAATGAAGACTACCATCTCAGAGGTTCCGGCTAAGGCTTCTCCACGCTCAAACGATTCGAAACCTTTTTAATACCACCACAAGAACCCGAGTCAGGATCGTTCAGAACCACTCGCCTGCAACTTGCCCAATAATATATATTTCATCTCCGAGCCTTCGGCGACCCCAGCTGACCCGACGGGAGGCGGATCCGATGCAGCGTTCGGAGACATCCGGCATCTGAACGCGACCGGCGTTGCCCCTGGCTGACTATCAGTAACGAGCAAACAACGGAAGGATGCTCGTTTGACCCCGCCTGACCTGACATCCGGGGTACGAGACCCCTACATCAGCCTCTCCCCGCGCTTCGCCTGGGTTTTCGCCATGTCATCTACAACAACATTTTTAGGAAATTTACACACACAAGAAAAACATACATTATGACTAGAAACAGCTTTCCGAGAGAGAATCATCAGAGAGAATAATAAGCGAGTTACTTTCACAGCCGGTAAGTTTTGGGGAAATCAGGAAACGTATATTTTGCCGAGGAAAAAACGTGTTTATGTTGTGAGAGGTGAACAGTGCCAACACGGAGACATGTATGTTTAGAGCGACAAATGACATCTGAGAAGGTAAATCATACGGCTGTGAGGCTGAATATATGTACAGTCGCATATCTGTGACAATCACAGTAAAACTTATCCAGCGCACAGGAAGGTTATGAAATCATACATCCAGGTGTTCAGGAAAAGAGCCTTGACTGGAGTCCTTCTGAAAGGAAAACTGGAAGCCATATGTAAACTTACTCCAAATAATTCTAAGGTTATATTAAATTGATGTGCATGGCTCAGAGTCATGGGTCATACGTATAAGTGTACTGGGCAATTATGAGGTGAGAATGATAACCACTGGGTTATGTATGAAGGTGAGAATGACAACTATACAGTTATGTATAGTGTTGCATGATACTTATGGGATCATGTATAATCAACGGAGATCTGTATGATCGAAATGATTAATGATTATGAGGTGCAGGACTGTATATCCTTCTCCCGGTTTTTTAATGGCTCTGTGGTTGTCTCATTACCTTCTTGCTCACTGTCTGTAAGTGGAAGTCCGTTGTAAGAGGCAGACATATCTCCATCTGCTGCTGAACGTCTAGCCTAAGACTTCTCGTTGCAGCTGTACTGACGGCCTCCTGGCTGCAGCAGTAAGGCCATCATCACCGCAGCTGCAAGGGAAAGCGCTAAGCCAGGCCGTTAGCTGCAAGCAAATGTTTGCCTCTAGAGAAAGAACTTCCACTGGCAGACAGTAAACAAAGGTTATCAGACAACTGGAGTACCATCAGAGGACCTGGGGAGGAGGAGGAGGAGGAGGAGGAGGAGGAGGAGGAGGAGGAAGACTGCAATCCCGCTACGTCTGTCTGGCCAAAGTATAATCAGTTCGATCTCTATGATCACAACAAGGACGAGACATGAAGGAATCTTCTGGAGCGCCCCAGGACCCAGTCAAGGCGTCAAGCTCTGATCAGATGCAGTAAGAGGAGCAGGAAAAACGAAGCTGTAGGAACAGTAAGAAGGTGGAGAGGAGAAAAAAGAGGAGGGAACGTCGAGAGAAACGGAGGTAAAATGAGAGTGTTCGAGACGGTAGTATGGAAGGGTAAGAGTGGAGAGAGCTGGGAGGGTGAGAGGTGAAGAGGAGGGCGGAGAGGGGCGTTAGCAATACCGTCTGGCCAGTGACCTTCCACGAAAGGAGGAGAGAAAAGTAAGACATATCACCCACCTCCGTCTCTTTGTGCAAGAGTTATGGGGCCACTGTGTCGGGCTGTGCGCCCCTCCGCTTGTGTCTCCCTTCTTCGTCAATGATTAAACAAATCCGCCTCAAGTCCACTTTCTCGCTATCAATGCAGATTATTGCTGGGGTTCCCAGTGGCAGGGGTGCCTTTCTCCGCCTTCCTGCCAGCGCCACAGGTTCACAGCGCTGGTGATTATAACGGGAGTCTTCTAGCGCGCCACTTCGCCTGCCCCTCCACAAGGCGAACCCTATACTACATGCGTTGTGACCCCTGCGACTCGCGTAGTCCATTGTACATAAAGTGATGTAAGACTTTTCTACCTTGCCATCTATATATCTACCAAGTAATCTACCTATCTGTCTAAAAACATTTATCTCAATAGCGTAGATTAATCGTAAAAGGTTCCAGTCACTCTATTAATAAGTAAAACTAAGACCTGATAGTATAACGTTGCCTGACCACAAGTAACCCACTGGATCAACTGTACACCCGTATGGGATCTAATTACTGACGTGGGCTCCATCATCCTGTATAATAATCCGCATTACCATGACTGCGTCCTTATATGAGTAGAATACGTTCCTTGTGCAGTTTGCTTTAAGGGAACAACAGATGATTCTAACTTGAATATGACCTTCTAAAACTAAGAACAAGAGTCTTGGGTATCGGCATGCAACCCACTCTACAATCAACCAACCCTGCGGGCACAGACGCTATCATGTTCTTCGCCACGCCTTCAACTCTCCCTCCACCTTCGATACAAGTGCGTCATTTGGAGGACTGTGTCACCTACAGGAGGTACATGTTCCTGTAGGAGAAGCACGTCCCCCAAGGGAAGGACACTTTCCTCTGAAAGAGAAGGGCAACAACTACGGGGGATAGTCTCTCATTAGCAGGTGGACTGTCTCGCAGGAGGAATTCCCTACCTGAAGCAGTCATTCCTCACCTGAGGAACAGACATCTCCCTTAAAGAAGGAAGAAGTGGTTTGGAGGCAGGAGGAGAAGGAGGAGAGTGCCTCAAGGTGTGTCTCACGTGAGGGAGGCAGCGCGGAAGCCAACCACTGTCACATGTCCAATGCGAGCCAAACGCACAGCTCCTGCCGCGATAATTGTCAACCCGGGGCTTCAGTGTCATCTATCTGATCATCTCAAGCCGTTTTGCATGTTCACTGGTGGTTCGGAGGCAACTCTCTGGGTGGAGCGAGTGTGAGAAAAATGGCTGCAGTAAGCAGGCCACAACAATACCAAAAGCGTCGGGGATTAAAAGCTTTACAGGTACATCAGTTCATGAATCAAGGGGGAGGAGGGCTACCGTCAGTATACGTCAGTGGATCTACCTACGTCTAGTATACCTTAGTGGGTTTACCGTCGTCTAGTATACCTAAGGGAGTTTGTTTGTTTTAGTGTTTACATATGTAGTTTACATCTCAGGAATTTTACCCACGTCTAGTGTACCCCTGTCAGTTGACCAACTCGTTAGCGAAGCAGCGCCAGGAACAGACGAATAAAGGGCACATCCACTTACATCCATTATCTAGCTGCCATGTGTACTGCATCGAAACTACAGCTCCCTGTCCACAACCAGGTTCCATAGCCTTTCCATGGTTTACCCAGGACGCTTCACATGCCCTGGTTCAGTCCAATGGCAGCATATCGACCACAGTATACCACATCGTTCCAATTCACTCTATCCCGTGCACGCCTTTTACCCTCTTGCACGTTCAGGTCCCGATCGCTCAAAGTCTTTTCACTCCATCCTTCCATCTCCAGTTTGGTTTCCCACTTCTCCATATTCTCTACAGTTTGACATATATATCCTCTTTGTCATCCTCATTCTCTCCTTATGTTCAAACCATTTCATCAGAACCTCTTCAGCTCTCTCAACTACAATCCTTTTATTACCACACATCTTTCTTACCCTTTCATTACCTACTCGATCAAACCATCTCACATCATATATTATCCGTATACATTTTATTTCCAACACATCCACCTTCCTCCGCATAGCCTTATTTATAGTCCATGCCTCGCATCCATATAACATTATTTGAACTACTATCCCTTCAAACATAAGCATTTTTGCCTTCCCAGATAACGTTTTCTCTTTCCACATATTCTTCATCGCTCCCAGAACCTTAGCCCCCTCCCCCACCCTATGACTCACTTCCGATTCCATGGTTCTATTCGCTGCCAAGTGCACTCCCAGATACCTAAAACACTTCACTTCCCCCAATTTTTCTCCGTTCAAACTCACACCCTATCTAGCCCATCCCTCAACTTTGTTGATCCTAATAACATTACATTTATTCATATTTCCTCTCAACTTCCTCCTTTCACAAACTCTTTTAAACTTAGTCATCAACTTCTGCAGTTTCTCACTCGAAGCCACCATCAATGCTGTATCACCGGCAAACAACAGTTGACTCACTTCCCATGCCCTCTCATCCCCTATATACTGCATCCTCGCCCCTCTCTCCTAGTCTTTCGCATTTACCTCCCTAACCAACCCATCCATAAAGAAAATAAACAACCATGGTGATATCACACAACCCGGCCGCAGACCGACCTTCACTGGGAACCAGTCAATCTCTTCTTTTCCTACTCGAACACATGCCATACACCCTTGATAAAACCTTCTTACTGCTTCTTGCAGCTTACCTCCCACACAATATATTCTTAAGATCTTCCACAAGGAAGCTGTCTCTATCAACCCGAGCAAATGCTTTCTCCAGTTCCATGAATGCCATATACATATCCATCTCATTCTCTAAGTATTTCTAACAAAAATTCTTAAAGCAAACACCCTATGTAGACATCCTCATCCTCTACCACTTCTAAAATCACACTGCTCCTCCCCAATCTGAAGTACTGTACATGCCTTCACCCTCTCAGTCAATACCCTCCTATACCATTTTTCAGGAATACTAAACAAACTTATACCTCTGTAGTTCGAACACTCACCTTTATCACCTTTGCCTAAGTACAATGGCACTATACATGCATTCCGTCAATCCTCAGGCACTTCACCATGATCCATACATACACTGAATATTCTTACCAACCAATCAACAACACAGTCACCCCTTTTCTTAAGAAATTCAACCGCAATACCATCCAATCCCTTTGCCTTGCCTCTTCTCTCATTACCAAACCATTCTCCCTGACTCTCTCACTTCACACACCACCCTGACCAGTACACCCTACATCTGCCACTCAGTCTTCTAACACATTCAACAATCCTTCAAAATACTCACTCCATCTCCTCCTCACTTCCCCCTTTGCCCCCCTCACCAATGTTCCCATTTGTTCTCTTATGTACATTATTTACCTCCTTCCAAAACATCTTTTTACTCTTTCTAGAATTTAATGAGACTCACACTTCAACTTTCATTTGCCTTTTTTTTTCAACCATTAGATGATTTGGCCTACATTTGATGAAGGTCTTACTAATAGTGTTATTGTATTGGGAGGCATCTTAAAAAGCACTGTTTTTTAGTACCTGTCTTACGATAGCTGAGTTAGGAGAATAGGGCAACACTAAACATTAAGACCTATCATCTTTTTTTAACATTTTTGTTACTAGATGCATAAAGGCTATTTACACCTTGTCAAGTTTGGGTACCTCACTAGAAGAAATGTAAAGATATAACAGAAGTTCAAGAAGGATAACAAACTGGTAACTGAAATGAGAGTTCTGATTTAACATGCAGAGATTAGAGATGATAGATTTATTCATCATAGATGAGAAAATAAAAGAGATAATTTTTTTTAATTAGACCAACATTATCAACATTGAATGGTTCTTGAAAGATGCAAGGAGAGAGCTCCAATAGGTTGTAGCAAGAGAGTAAGTGAAGAATGTGTAGGAAGGATGCAAAAAAGTACATATATTGAATTGTGGGGGAAATCGAATAAGCTAAGTGATGAAACTATGAATGAAAGGTGCAATATACAGATGCTTAA
Source organism: Panulirus argus (assembly GCA_038088735.1). NCBI lineage: Eukaryota > Metazoa > Arthropoda > Malacostraca > Decapoda > Palinuridae > Panulirus > Panulirus argus. Next base: position 9,405 of record JAYMFT010176648.1, read on the forward strand.
AAAGTTATATGATAGCAGAGAAAGTTCAAGGGATAGAGCCCTAGAATGTAGAGATCCCCATACTGTAGAAATATTTTATTATGAATAGGTAGTTGCACTGACATGTTCAAGTAGTTTAGAGGGTCTTACTCTATTCTCAAAGTTTATCTTCATGTTGGAAGGACAGTATTTAAACCTTAATCATATATCTTTCTTAAAACCAAATGAAATTATTTTCAGTCAGTTTTCTGTATCATTTTGCATATGAAATATGTTTTCTGTCTAGATAGAAATGGCAGGTTCTTGCTTAAAGAGTTTGTGTCCTTGATTCTCTTTTCCATATTCAGAATACTACTAAGATTACATCTTATCTTTGCACAATTATTCATTGTGGTGTTCAGAGGGATTAGCAGTTTTTCATTTGCTCTTCATAGTCTCCTGACTACTAACAATTTTATCACACTAACCTTGAGAGAGAGTGAGTGTAATTCTTAACATGTTTCGTCTTCAGAAGATGGTCTTCTCTTCAGCTTTTCTCAAGAACATGCTTCTTGCAGATTTGTTCATAGAGAGGAAAGGAGCTCACCTGGTACTTTAATGCATCATAACCACATTCTTTCGTGTTTCTCAGGAGTCTGCCAGATTGAACCATTCCTTAGCCAATTGAGTAATTTCTAGCTAGATTTTATGCACCCTGGCCAGATGAAACATTTGCTGGATGAAAGGGCTTGTGCTTCACCTAATGATACCTCTCATAGACTTTTCTTATAAAATTTTTTATACCCTTTGTATTTTAAATGACTTCTCATAGGGTTGCTCACTCTCTTAGTGTTCCAGCTAAAGGCAATTCCACTCCTTCAGTGATTTTTGTACTTTAAAAAGTTTGGAAAGATTTTTTTAAGTAGGTCTTATATCTTCTTAATTTTATTTTCTTGGGTTTAGTTCATTTTTCTTCATCTCATCTCAATGTTATTTTGTTTTATTTTGCTGCAGGGTATGCTTTGTGTTGCTCACATTCCTTGCTTTTCAAAACTATTTGGCTTCTGTGAAATGTAAATGTGCTGGAAGGATCCTTGATAATGGTTAAAAGTACTTGTATATTTGATTTTATCTCTCTTATTTTCATGTAGAGTGAGATTTTGAGTTTTGTTTTCTTTAGTGCAATTTTCAAGATACAGTGATAAATATGTTTGTTCAGCAGTTGTTGGCCTTAAGGCATGTCTACAGGAGACCTATGTTGGATTCTAAAAAATTGTATAACAGCCATGATTCCCACAGTCCTTACTTCACAGGGGGCTCCATGACTCATCAAGCTGTGAGGTTAGCCCCTTTTAGAGCTACAGGAGTTGGGGTTTTCTACCCAGCTTCTCACAATATGAAGGAAAGCCAAGTACACAATCCTCAGGAAAGAAAAGTAACAAGGTACAGAGAGCTTAGCTATGCACAGCTCAGCACACAATGCAGATAGATGGTTAATCCTGATACCTCTAAGTGCCTGACTACTTCCAAGGATAGAGAATTTGATTTAACTGTATGACCTGAATCCTCTAAGAGAAAAGACAGGTTGTGCTTTTATGATGAATAAAACTAAAGAGGTAGATCTCAAATAGCATGGAACATCTTACAATTTAATCGAACGGTGAGCCGCATTCAGTTGAGAGGTTTCCCACTCCTGGGGATAGAGGAGTTGACATCTCAACCACCTGTATGCAGGGAAGCCCAGAGCTTGATGTCCTCAGCAATAAATGTGACATGGTGCAAAAGAGACAGCTGTACATGGATTAGTATTCATTACTTTCATGAATTAAGCTAATTAGCAAGATCTGCAATTTTTGCATTAATAATCTGATTAGTTTTTAGTTGTCCCCATACTTGAGAGGCTCTTCCACAGGTATTATTTCTGGCAAACTTAAAAGCTCGGATAACATTTTTACCCTCTTAAACTGTTGGCCCTTGTTTTAAGTGTTACCCAGCATGGGAAACTCACTCTTTTCCTACTGTCACTGAGATTTATGAAGCACAGTTTTGGTCTGTTTAAGAGATCCTTCTAGCATAACATTCTAAATCCTTACTGGAGATGTTGCTGTTAGAATGACTTACTATTTCTCAGTGGCTGGAGTTTTTTGACAGAGTGATCTGTGTGCACTCAGCCCTCCCAATGTCTTTTCTGTTTATGAGGCTTTTAACTTTGTTTGACCTAGGTGCTACAACTGTGATAGAAGTAGCTTACTGACGTTTTGTAGTTCATCCAGGCTGTCCATAGAGGGACCTCTGAGACCTCTTGAGAGTACTTGAACCCGTATGATGCATGCTTCTCCTTCTCACTCCTTATGACCTGCGACAGTTTCTTTTTACTTCAACACTGGAATTAGTTTTTCACCTTAAACCATTTTTGACCTGGTCAGTGCATAGATTACATAGTTTGAAAAAGTTGTCTTCACCTTTTTGTACTGAGCCATAGGGAAGGATTAACGTGTTATTAATTGGGTGCAAAAATTTGGTTTCCTATCATTTTATGGCAATGCTGTCATTGTGGTCATCAGTTCCCTATAAACAGATGACATCCATGTTCTGCCTTTAATTTCCATTGACCAACTTTTTTGAGATTTAAGACATTGATGCTATCACTACACTTGTTCCGTCACCCCCCTCACTTTTGGACTACCCTCCTCGCTCCATAACCTCTCTTATTCTTTAACAACCTTGTGGCCTTATCATGCTCCTGTAGTAGAGCTTTTTTTTGTGCTAAACAGTACTGCCTTATGTGGAAGATGCACAATTTTGCAATCAGAGGAAGCAGGCCACCTTCATTTACTTCTTTAGAAAATGTATGATTTTTTATTTCAGTTAAAGCTCTTAAGATAGTGAGATGATTTGTCAAACCCTTTAACATGAAGCTTTGATTATTTCAGTCAGTTGTGAATTTGGTTAAGAAAGAGTCGAGTTTACGGTGAGTTACTCATATCCTTTCATGGGCTACCAAGGAGTTACTTTTTTTACCTAAGAGGATATCTTTTGGCTATATTCTGGTCACTGCCCTTTTACTGAGCTTCTGGAGTTTTTCTGTGACCTTGAAATCAGTTGCTTATCTGTGTGTCTTCTTTTTAGGAAGCTCTATGACTCCTTTTCCCGTCTTGTTGCAATGCTCTTGTCTTCTAACCTAGCTCAGGAGTATCCTGTCCATCTTGTGTTTAGATAGATATGTTCTCATTACCCTTTCTGACTTGTTTAATCTTCTTAGGAAGAAAGCAGATTTCATACTCATCAAAAGCTCTTTCTTCTTGCAAGGGAAACCAGTAAGCAAATCCCATTTTCTTCTTGTCCCTTCTTCTCCCCTTCATTCTTTTACTTCCTGCAGTGAAGTTTAGGTTTTTATGGGAATGAGTTTGGTATTTGCATGTGTTGTTTGTGGCTTTATCTTCAAGATGGGCAGTTCATCAGGAGGAGAGACTGTGGTAATCAGTGGCTCCTGTAGGGGCAGATGATTTGTGAATCACAGGACATTAACGGGATTTAATCTATTATCCGTAAGGGAGTAGCAGTGTTCATTTTCCTTGATAGCTGGTCTTCCCAGTAAGAAGAAATAGCTTTTCATGGGTTCAAAACAAGCTTTATTGCCTCTTCTTTCATCCATCCCCTATTATTCTACATTTTTCATACTTATGAACTTGCATGTACTTTATTAATTGATACCCATTACTCTTACGTTATCAAGTTTTGTTTTCAAATTTCATTTATTGTCTAAACTCCTAAAATACCCTCCTGGTGATCCATTTTTCTTTCTTCCACTCCCAACCCTACTCTCAACTTTTACAAAACATTTTATTGCCTGTGATAGTGGTGGTTGAATTAGTATTGGCGAAAAACATTAAGAGTTCAAAGGTTACTTTTCTTTCCCCCCTGAGAACCCTTTAGTCATTGCCAGTGCCTTTTGCCCTTTGACTGTATTTCAAGAAAAAATGTGGTCTATATGTTTGTTAGAGAACTGTTGGGGTATGATGAGGATTTCTGAAATGTGTCACCGAGCCAGCAAGAGGTTGAGCGCAGCTTTACGGCCCCTCCTTGGTTATGCCTTTAGTAAGTATAGCATAACAGTAATCAAACAAGCATGTCTCAAAATTATCTTAGGCATATATGACAGAGGTTATCAAACCAGCATGTTCCAGAATTAGCTTATGGTTTGAGATATCACATACACGTATTATTTATTCATAATCGAAGAATGGCATTGATATTGCCAAAAGATACAGATGGTCCCTCAAGCTACCTGTTCATTATTTTCCAGTTTAGCACCTGTAGTGCATTAAGTTAATGTGTAGTGTTCAGAATTACATTCAGTGTCTCCCCAACTAAAAGTTTTTATTTGAGCTAAGTTTAGTATGGTTTCTTAACTTTATGGTCTTTGCCTTTTTTTTTTTTTGTCTTTTTTTTTCAGTCCATTATACCAGCAATAATGATGGGGAATGATATGTAAATATGTTGTAACTTTTTTGACCATGATGTGAGCAATGATAATGTGCTTCTTATATGATCCATTGTGTAATTTTATGTTGAAATATAAGCTCTCTTACACTTTCATAATTTTTTTGTTCAGGTCAGCATCTTAGGGTTTAATGCAGTATTATCACTAAGGATTATTTGGCACCACTGCATTCATGATATGTTTCAACACATGAATATGAGACTTTACACAATAATTCAAACCTTGACCCCCTGCTATGATATACCCCTGCACGTAGTAACAAATGGATTCTTTCAGACAAAAGTCAGCCAGTGAACAAGAGAAATTGCAGAAATAACTAATGGCTAATACCACCATCTTTCCCCTTGAATAAGTTCACCTTGTTTGAACCACTAATTGACAGTGCCTTCTCTTAAGGAACAATGTTAACATTATGAGATCAAATCAGAAGTTAGCATAGAGTCAGACCTCACATTCTGTTCTTTGCACCCGCTTAAGCAACAGCCTCTGGTACCTGTCTTTATTTCAGGTCTTATTTTTTTGCCATCCATAGACCTTCTCTTCTTTACTATTTACTAGGATATAATTGCTTCAGGACTTCTTTCTTGAAGGGGTCTTAGATTTACTCCAGGGCCCCTTTTCTAGGAGGTCTTGCAGCTCTAGGGCTGTGCTACTTCAAGTTGCAGGGAAACGACAGACTCCTTTGGTGTGAGAAGTTCTTTGACAAAACTTAACACCTGCTGATAAAGTCTCACCAAAGGTGACTTTTCTCACATGATATAACCTTGAGTGATGGAGTCCGCTAACACTGGCTTTTTCTTCAATATACCAAGTATTCTTTCATCAGTACCTCCTGTTTGTGTGGAGAAAATATGTTTTGGTCTTTTTTCTCCAGATTAGATATTTTATGTATGAAGGGCCCATAAGATCCAGGTTTGTTTAAAGCTGTTGGCCTCCTCTTTTTTTTTTTCCTCCTATTGCATGTCTTGTTGCATTTATCAATGTGATATTTTTTTTCAGTGTGTTTTCACCTTAGAATCTGGTTCAGAATATAGTTTATTTCTTTTGTCTTTGAGCTGCCATCTTGAGATGCTGTTGCCTTGCCATCTATCAATAACTTCAGTTACCTTACTGCAGCAAGATGACCTTCTTTCCCAAATACTTGCTTGTTGATATATATGTTTTATTCATTCTCGATGCAACTTGTTGTCTGTACAATAGGTCTCCTAAATTTGTGTTGCTGAACAGTTATATAAAACATTGCTCAGAATTATGCAATGTTTGTTGGGAGATGAATATTCTTCCTTTCTTTATCCAACTGACTATCTTGAAAAGTATGTTAGAGCACAAGAGAACTCATACACAAGCATTTTTTCTGCTTAACGTAGTCCCACTTAATGTAGTTTGTTTTAAAGTAGCTGGGATATTAGGCAACTAATTCAGGTAAGATAGTACCTGTGTTGGTTTCTGATGGTACAGTGTCAGCTGGATATTTAAAAGGAGGCAGAAAAGTTAAATCATGTGATGATGGATCGTCAGATGATGATGGGAGAAATTTATGGGTTAAGTGCAGAATGCACATGCAATAACGAAGCCTAAGAACTAATTACTATAGAATTAAATCCTTTGATTTAATTTATATGTAAGGAAAACTTATCAGAAGATGTGGTGATAGGAGTTTTGAGATGATAGTGGAGTGATGGTTACTTGGGTGGAAAGGGAGGAGCACTAGGGTTGTCTATGTCTCTGTCTGTACAGTACTGTGTGATGCAGCAACTGTTTCCACTGGAAGTGGAAGAGAAGTTTACCAGGAAAAAATTTCTAATTTTGGGTGTGGCATACCTTGCCATCCAGGAAACATAAGGCCATGTTCATGGTAAGATCCATATCATTATTGAGGGCCACTGCCTTGTGAAGGTGATTAAACACTTTGGCTAATCTTGTGGTTGTAAAATGCCTCCAATTGCATTATTGTTTTGAATCCATTGTACTTATGAGGGGACATGAAACATCATATGATTTTGTTCTCTATTTCTCAAACATCAGAAGTGTGAAACGTCACTTTATGAGACATCTTTATATAGGGTGTAGCTGAACTTTTAATTTTATTTCCTATTTCACTTTGACACCATTCTTAATACTATAACACTTGAAAATTAGAATACTTTACCTATTTGCTGCTCGCCCAGTATTGATAATATGTCAAGGGAATACAAAAGAATTCAAGCAACAGACAATTGGGTCCATACGAGACTGTTTTTGATAGTGAAACATATCAGAAACTCACAGATTAGTGTGGTAAAAGTCAGAAGGTATACTGATAATTCAGAGAAAACAACCTGCAAATTATCATTGTGACAAAGGAAGCTCAAATAATGTATATCATGGACTTGAAGCAAAATGTTTGTAAGTCCAGTCTTAAACATATTTATAGTGCTGATTTAAGCTACTCTTGAGTGGCAGATCATTCCATATGTTAGCAATCCTGTTAAAGAAAGAGCACTTTGCCTCATTCGAGGTAAAATGTTTGCCCACAAGTTTATATCTATTGCTAAGAGTGAAATCAGACGAGTCAAGTCTTAAGTCACTTGATAGATCAAGATTATCAAAGCCTATGATGGTACTGAATACTCATGTTAGGTCACCTCTCAAAGGATTCAAATGTTTGTCACCTCAGGAGTCATTGTGGTAGCTCAACAGTGCACTCTCTCCATTCTGTACATTTCTCTTTTTAGGTAAAGTGATCAAAACTGAACACAATGTTCAAGATGAGGAATGAACCATTCAATTTTGGAGTAATGATGATTTCCTTGGACTAAAATTCGAAGGCCCTGTCTATGAAACCAAGAACTTTGTTTGCTCTTTAACTGCTTTTGTGCACTACTTACCTGATTTTAGGTCACCAGAGATTATTACACCAAAGTCTTTTTCCTCATTAACCTTATGCAATTCAGCTGAATTCATACTGCAGCTTGCCTTTTCATTTTTGCTACCATTATGTAAAACTTTGCACTTGTAGATATTAGAATTGATTTGCCACCTTGAGTCCAGTACATCAGTTTGTCTGTGTCACATTGAAGCTCTAGATATTCAAGTTAATTTGTAGATTTATTTGCCAACTTTGTATCGTCAGTGAATTTTGATATCTTGCAATGCAGCTCATTATAAGTATCCTTGATATACATGTGAAAGAGTATTGATCCCCAGACTGATCCTTGTGGCACACCACTTGTTATATCTAACCATTCTGAGGCTTGACCATTAATCACAACTCTTCATTTATGGCCAGTCAACGAATTTCCTATCCAATGAAGTACAACACCATCAGTGCTATGTGACTTGATATTTACTTGTAACCTTTGATGCAGAGCCTTCTCAACTGCCCTTTGAAAATCTAAATAGAGGACATCAGCTGCTTTACTCTTGTGATCCATTTTTATTGTATCCTAAAAAGAATCAAGCAAATTTTTGTCAGTCATGAGTGATTTTGTCAAAAACAATGCTGAGAATCGTTTATTAAGTGGTGGTCCTCTAAATGGTTTCCAATTCTGTCTCAGATGATAGTTTCCATAAATATACCAACAGCAGATGTTTAGCTAATTGGATGATAATTTCTGTGCAGTGACTTTTTTTTTTTTTTTTTTTTTTTTTTTTTTTTTTTTTTTTGGCAAACTTCCTTTCATCTGGAATGCTTCCCGTAGCCAGTGATGTATTGAAAATGACAGTCAAGGGTTTGACTGTCTCATTTTTCACCTTTCATTGTCCTTGGATAAAACTTATCAGGGCCTGCCATTTTATATATTTTCATTCTGTTATTACTTGATAGTATGTTTTTAGCTTTTACGTCAGTTTCTTGAAGAAAGTTTTCTCTAATGAATGAAACTGGATTCAGGACATGTGTTGTGTCTTTGACTGCAAATACAGATGCTAAAATGTAATTTCAGATTTTTGCTATGGCTTCATCTTCTTATACCAGGTCACTGTTTTCCATAATTGATGGACCAGTTGACTGGATAATGACATTTTTTCTTTTAACCTAACTGTAAAACTCCTTAGCATTTCTTTTGCTATTTTCAGGAATATACATTTCATATTGATGTATACTTTGTTATACAACTCTCTTACTTTCTTTACAAAAATTTACCTAACTTACTCTATCACACTGGATATTGGCCTCTTTAAGTTTCTTGTGAGGGATTTTTATTTTTTTAGACTAACAGGCTCATTTTTTATTTCACTGTTCCACCACCTTAGCTTCATTTTAGAAATAGACCTTCCACTATGCATTGACAAGTATGTTTCCTCCACTGCTTTGAAGGTTTTAGTGGATTTTCCAAGTTACATTCTTGTCGATTTCATTGACCATATCATCTCAGCTTTGCTTGTCAAGAGCATTGCAAAGATCATTGAAATTTGCAAGTTTAAAATTGGGTATGTTTTTGTAACAGTCATGTTGACCAATATCACATGCAGAGTTAAGAGTGATCTCCAAAGTAATTTGTCAGTGATCACTTGTACCAAACTTTTCTCCCCCGCCATAACATTATTAACGATATCTTTATTTGTAATTAGAACTAAATTTAATGTCTTCTCATTGTGAGTAGTCTTCTTGACTAATTGAGTAAGGGCACTATCAAACAGAATTAGGTAGAGTCCATGACCGGAGCTACTGGAAAGTGATTCTCCCCATGTAGATACTGATGTATTAATATTACCTACTTTGATAGGATCTTGTTCATTTCAAGTTTCTGCTAACTGATCATAAAATATTATACTATCAACCTTGGATGTCTGTGTGGGGGCCCTTTGTACTAACTAGGCTTTCTGCTATTTTCTTACAAAGTTTATCCTTAATTTCTCAATGGCTACAAATTTTTTTAGCATGGGATTTAAATGATCTTTAACAAGGAGTAAGACACTACTGCCTACTTTGTTTCCCTTATCCCTATCAGAAATCTGAATTATTGATATCTAACCAAGATTCGGTAATGGCAGTTGCATCATAATTTCAGTCCAACATATTTGTTTCTAACTTTGCAGTTTTGTTGAGTATACTTCAAACTTTAACAAAATACTTTAAGATGAAACTAAGACTTATTTCAGATTGCCTACAGAGGGGGGATGGGTCTTCTCTTCGCGGGTGCATTTTTTAACTAGAGCACATATGTAGACTCACAAAGGAGCCTGTCAGACATGCAGCTCTACTTCATTCATAATTGTTTACATACTTGGTATTTCTTTGTACTACTTTTATTTATGATTTTTATTTGTTTAGATAGTACTTTCCGGTCTTCTTGATTATCTTGACACTTTGAATGATTATTTGTATTGTTCCTGTTGTTGTATTTACATTTGTTCACTTGCCCTTATTTACCAATTTATTGCTGTTTCCTTTTAGTTTCTCTCGAGTATTTTGACAAATCTATATTTTATAGCCAATTTTGTTCATTTCCCAGTTTCTTTTATGAATTTACCTAGCCTGTGTAGTATTCTTCAGTAGAGCAGTGGTCTAGAACTGCAGTTGAAACAACCAAATTTTGTGGTACTGTAGTTACTTCACTCAGTTCCAGAGAGAAGAGAGAGGAGGAGAATCCACAAGTCCCTGTTTCTCTTTACTTTATCTGTGAAATGTAGGTTGAGTGTGATTCAAGCCCTGTTTCGTCTCAAAAGTCTCTTAGATTTTTATCAAGAGCTAAACATCATTATTTCTTGCTGGAATAAGAGGGATATTTATCACAGTTTCTTTATGGGAGACACTTTAGAGGCCTTTAGAGACCATACCTGACCCTTCTGGAGATCATCTTTCTCTCTCTCCTACCTCGAGATTTTATCTGTTGGCGAGAAACTTTGTCACCCATATCAAATGCCTCATCCTTAGTTTCTTATACCTTGGATGCTTGTCCCACAGTTTCAGAAAGGTGGACCTCAACTCTAGCTTACATGAGAGTTTCTTATTGTTTAGAAGGCTGTGGAGCTCAGGCTATACTTTTGTACACCATTACCTGAGTCTGGATCAGTAGAATCCCACCATGAGTGGCACTGAGGGGGGTCAAACAGACACCTGTTTTTAAGCCACTGATGACCAGTTTATTGCAACATCAAGTTTAAAAATTCTTCATCACCTTCAGTTGAATTCTATTCACATTTACCTCAAGCAGTGGCCGAGTCCTGTAAGGAAGAAAATTAATTTGGACCCACAATTTCTCCCTCAAGATTGATTCCAATTGAGCAAACCTCCTTTTTTTCAGTTCATTCTTCCTACCCCTGTACTCTCTTATTATACTTTCTGTGGTGTAATTTGGGGTTTTGTAGGAATTAGGGGTTTGAATATGTTCAGCAAATAATGGATTTGAGCTCATGACATAAGCCTTCTGCTTAAGAGGAAACAGTGGCTTGCAGTGGTTTGCACATTGGTCCTGTGCTTAAAGACTGATTGTGGAATTTACCAATAAGATATTACATGGATTTACAAATCTTTTTCAAAAAGTGTGGGATTTTCTCGTATCTCTTGCTCACTGACCTCTTCTGTAGGAAGAGATAGCTTTAACAAGTACATATTTCACTTAATGGTACTGCTCATAACCAGTTGGTCTAATTTTCTGTAATTGATTCTCTATCTTAATGCTTATGTTGCATTTACAGTACAGTATATTATTTTTTAATTTTCTCTCATTTTGTTATTATCTAAAATTTTATCAACTCATGTTCCTTTAGCTCTGTATTTATCTTAATATTTATCACTAATTGCATTTTGTATTTGATTCATGCTCTTTAGAAAATGTAAGCAAGAAGCAGGATATTGAATATTATCCCCATGAAAATGTTTTCTTTTTCTAAGAACCAAGTAGTTTAAACAAAGATAGATAAAGAGATTCATATTAAATTTCTATATTCTTTGAGTGAATTTGTTAAGATTCTCCTGTTTCTTGCATTCCTGCATTATCAAGCAGAATGATTAATTAATATCATTCTTGTGTAGCTAATGATGCAGATATTAAGAAAGCAGTGGCATTTGTTTGATATTATTTTGCCAGGAAGCTCAGCTCTCCATCACTCCTATGTAGAGTTGTGACTCATTATCCACAACTACATATAAGAAGTGTAGGCTGTGCGAGTGATGGCAATGAGCAGCAGGTTAATACCAAACAAATGCTGTCTGTCTTTCATCTGCATTGTAATGACATGTATCCTTCTCCATTGTTGCCATGCATTGTTGCTTTGTTGCCGTATTTATTTTCTCTTTCTTCACTTGTTCTTCTCTTCCCTTCCCCAGTAGCTCAGCGTTGACAGTGGAAACATGGGGAAAAAGTAAGTCATTCTGTGTGTCACCTTTTCTCACATACACAAGGTACTAGTTGACAAGAAAGCTCACCGGGTGTTTGTGGGAGGAATGAACACATGCATGGTTATTTTTATTTGGCTTTCTTGCATATCATACTTCCACAGGACAACTGTTAATCAGATATTATCATTACATATGTTCACTGTTCAGTATATGATATAGTTTTATGTGCATATTGATCTGTACAGTGTGTTCACAGTCTTTTGGCATAAAGAGTCAGTTTTGAGAAAATGTAATTCATGGAAGGCACATCATTTATGGGAGTTGTGTGAATGCATTTTTTGTTGTTAGAATATGAAAGGATTGTACATTATTTATTTCTGAATTTGTCATTTTGTTCAGTCACTGCTAATTCACGAGAACTGCATTATAATTTTTTTCTATACTGTACTGAGAAGTGATGAAAATTAAGATGCAGAAAATTTCACGATAAGATTTTTTTTTAATGTAAATATCACAGTGTGGCCACTCATGTTGTGCTCTCAAGTGTCATAAGCTATCCTAAATCATCATGTGGAACAGGGTATCCAGCAAAATCTGTTTGGAATGGTATCCATTCTACATAGACTTATTTCTGGTCCACAAGCAATGACTTATAAAAGATTAAGATGGTGAGACATTTCACCTGATTATTGTATTTTGGTACTATCACACAGAAATACACTTTCAGTGATTTGAAGATTTTGTAAGGTCAGTATGTAGGGATTGTGTATCATTCTGTAAAGGTTTGTATTTTTATACATACTAACCAAGATGATGTGATAGGAGATAAAAGGAATATGATCCTTATGATCTTATGAAAAATATGCTCGGACAGATCTAATGAGCAGCATGCCTCCTTTTCACAGATTTTTATAGAATACTCTGACTGTTGATACAAAAAGACTCTGAACTCTCTGTAGAATATATATGAAATCTTAGGAACTTACAATATAGGTCCAATAGAAAGATTTTGATATATAAAGTGAAATAGTATTAGGCTTTTGTTGTAGCTGCTATTTTTATGGAAGTATGATTGTTTTGTTAATAATGACATTTTTATGTAATTACACATCATGTGTACTAACACCTGATGAATATGCACAACTTAGAGTACATAAAAATGGTAAACCACAAACATGTGCAAGATGGCTTTAAACAAACCTGCTTTGCAAACCATGTTCGTTACAGTGTAGATATAGCCGTAATAGACTTAGAGTAGTTTACTAATGATAATGAATACAGCTACATATTAATGGTTCAGTTTTATCTTTTTTTGATAACTGCATTTCTTTTGCACATTATTCATATAAATCCAAAAAAATAACAGGAGTAAAGTGTAATATTATTTTTTTTTTTGTTTTGGCCATGATTTGGTTTTATGATGCAAGAATTAAACAAAAATAATAGGCTTTGGTTTACTTTCTTTTGTACATGATTGAAGTTAACATCTAATATTAAACTGTCATAAAAATATCCAAACTGGGATGGAAACATTGCTTTTTGGAGATAATACTAACAGTCATGATGTTATACACCTCATGTACGGTGTGTGTTCCATACAGAATTTTATATTGCTTGATTGTAAGAAGTTGAATTTGAAGATCAGATTAAGAATAGTAACATAGTTCATGGATTTTACTGTTAATAGATCTTTGGACCTGAATGATCAGTGCCCTAAAGATTTAAAAACCCTTGATTTCACATATGATATTTGTACTGTAATAAAGTTCAATCACTGTAAATGAAATGTTCCACCCAAAACATTGTTGAAGATTTAAAATTTCTTCAATTTTCTCCCTAACCATGAATGGCTTCAGCAGTAAGAAAATGGATGGTGGAGGACATGCAACTTCTCCTGATGAGGAACCGCCCAGGGATCCTGGTGTAGCCCAGCACCACTCATACACGAATGAGGATCTGGAAGGGCATCGTGCTCACTCCATTTATGTAGGAGTTCATGTCCCAGGAACTTACCGTCGCCGCTCCCGACACCACCGTCACCGTCACCATCACCACAAGAGTTCATCAAAGGATGGCACTGAGAACCGCCCTGGTGAGTCTCCTTTTAAAGTGACCTAATTTCTTGTTGATACACCCATTGCAGTAGTATGTGTAATGAAATGTGAAGATAGAAATCATAGGAAACTTGTAAAGGAAACTTTAAGTACCCTTTTTTTTCATGGTTCATCTTTCCTCAGCCATATTCTACTTTATTTTACGTTTTATTGCTTATTAGACGATGTAAAAAATTTTGTTTGTAAAGAAACATTGAAAATAAAATTATACCAACCCTTACATATGCATGTGAGACATGGATGTGGAATGTAATATACAGTTCTAGGATTCATGCTGCTGAAATGAGTGCTTTGAAAATTTCTCATAACATTAAATGGGATGGCATGGGAAATGAAAAACATTTTAGAAATGTGGGATGTCAGAGTGAGAAGAACTCATGCGATGTTGTGTTAAAGATTGATGTAAGAGAAATTCCTTAAAGTGGTTTAGTCATGTGGAGAGTATTCTTGATGATAAATTTTTAAAGAAAATATACACTGAGGTTAAAGGAAGTAGAATGAATGGAAAAATGTTGGTGTCTTGGGAGGGGAAAGTAATGGAATGCATTAGGGAGAGGACCCATGAAGGTGTGAAGGGGTGGGGGAGATGGACCATGCTTAGGAGGTAAACAGAAAAATGCAGATAGGAAATTACATGAGAAAAGATGGTATGTGGCTTTTTTAGAGCTCATAGCATGTCAAATACTATCTTTGGTAACCAACATTCATGCATTCTGTAAACTGACTTCAGTAACATGTGTTATTCTGAGACCAAGGTTTGAAATTTTTAGAAATTAATTGTTGAAAGTTCTGTTACTTTTGGCTAAAGATCCATTGCTTTTGGCTAAAGAACAAAATTCTTTAGTTCACACCATTCTATGCTTACAAATATATATGCGGTTACATATGCATTTATACATATATGTATGTCAACACAAATTCACTCAGTTAAGTTTCTGTTCACATGCACTTGTACTTACACATACTTGTAATGAAATATGTATGTCCTCATACATACCCACAGACTATGCTTTTGATGAAGATTCTGCAGAATTATACCTTGAGACAAGCATTTGACTCAGCACAGTTCCAGTATTGCAGCATTTTGACAAAAAATTGTAACCATATCTTTTTTAACCCTCTGTCCAGTTAGAGGCTATGACTGTTGTTTTTAGTTTGATGAAACTATCATGACAAGAGGATTGCTACATCCTGATAATAAGAGGCAGTGAACTAGAATCAACAGATTGTTTACTATTAGATTAGAGAGTTGGATAAGATCTATATTTTGAATATATATGATGTGGTTTGATGGCCATCCTCCTACTTTCTGCAGTGATGCCTACGCTTCATGAAGACTGCCCTGATGGTTTCTCTTGTACGCCACTACGTTCCAGGCCAGCCAAAGAGGACTACCAAAGAATCATGATTCCCCATCAGAGCTGCTTTTATTTTATATAGCTTTGTATTAAACGAATATTTGAATTAGGAATTATCTTCATAGGGGTTGGTGATTTTATGATAATTCCTCTGAAGGAAAGACCATGTTTAATTTGAAATTACAGGGAATTTAATTTCTGTATTTATTTCCTACCATATAAAGTGTTTGCTAATGAAACAAAACATCACTTTTGCTCTAGATACCAAATTGATGTTTTAGTTAGTAAAACCAAACATTCCTTGGAAAGTTTATGGAAATATGGAAATATTGATAAGATTATCATAGATGCAGCATGAGGGAATTATGGTCTTGGTTTTCCCTCCTGAGTGAGCCTTCCCCAGATTAGTGCATGGCCCTTCTTTGAAATAACATCTATAGTTTGTGAAGGAATGAAACTCTGACAGCTTTTTCTCTAATGATATGTTGATCTTTGCGTGATAGATATTAGGACTGATCCTTAACCTTATATCTTAGTCTCGCATGTGTTTAAGATTTACTTTCCAGGTTGCTCTGAGCTTCAACTAAGTGATCCCAGATTGCAGTCTGCTGCACACATTAGTAGCTGTGTTCAAAATGTTATTTGCATTTCAAATACATTATTGTTTACATTTTTAATAATGAAGCACCTTCATTTTGTTAGTTTTGGTAAACTACCGATGTATTTTCTCTCCCCAAAGTGAAGTAGATTAATGTGATGAATTTCAAAGTACTATATGTTAGAAGTAATGAAGGTTGACTGCTGAAAATCCAATTTTCTGAAAACAGTAGATTCCCAAAAAGTGTAGTCCAGTGCATTCAAGATTACGAACAACTTGGATTGTGAGTTTCCAGAGCAGGCCATTTAGTTTACTATGTACTGTCAAAACATACATCATTTTTCTCCTCATCAGGCCATTTAATTTACTGTGTACTGTCAAAGCATACACAGTTATTCTCCTTATCTAAACGCATGGTAGTAAAGCTCTATGCTTCTCTCAATAGTGTACTCTCAATAGTGTATCATATTTTCACGAATTATAACCTTATAATGGCATCCAGAACATGATTGATAGTTCTGGGCATAGCTTTGCAACTAGGAAGTATAATGTGCATCCCCTTTTGGAAATTAGATATGGTGGTGTCAGTTTATTACCTGACTGAGTCTGACTGTTTAGGTATGACAACAATATATGATACCCAGGGAAATCTGTTGCAATTTTTTACTCTTAAAATTTTACACAGAGAGTGAACTTAGTAAGGGCAATGCTAATCATAAATCAGTACATGAAGTTAGATCAACTGACCAAGATAGGCTTGAGTTTAAACGGCTTACATAATGTTGCATTGAAGTTGTACCTATTTCTGGGCTACTTTTGAGTGAAAAAGCTTATTTTTTTCATAAGGAATGAAATATTAGAGAACTCTGTGACTCTTCAGGTGGATGGATTTATAAATGTAAGTTGTGTCATGGCATTTACTGTCTTGGAACACATCATAAGAAACTCACAGCAGACATAGAGGCTCCTAAAAGGTATGTTGACATGTTTTCAAAGATAGTGAATGATGAAAACCATATTCCAGAACTGATTTGCTATGCGGCTGAAACCAGACTCTTCTGGCATTGCTTACCAAGAAACTTACTTGCTGTAGCAAATGAACATTCATTGTCTGGTGTAAAGGAAGCAAAGAAGAGTGATTATTCTTGTGCATGCAAATACCTTTAGCAAGTTCAAGTTAAATTTGCCTGTTGGTGGCAAGAGTATTCATCTTTGTTCTCTGAATGGAGTAAAGGTGTTGCCTATGATTTATAGAAGCAATGAATGGGCCGGGGTCACAAGACAACCAATGTGGTGGATGCTAGATAACTCTGGCATAAGGTCAGGCTGCTGGGGGATAGCAGAATTGTTCTCCTCCTTGCTAATTGTCCTCCACATCCTCCTGCTAATGCATTAGTGTTTAGAAAAGGTTTTGCAACTTTTCTTTCCTCCATCTGTATTTCCCTGATCAAGCCCATGAATTCAGGAATGATTCACAGCTGGAAGTACATCTTCAGAAAAGATTTCATATGCTTAATGTTTAGTGCTGATTTATCTCCTGATGCATTCAAAACATTCAAGAAAAAGTTCAACGTTAAGAATTGCATATATGTCCTTCCATGAGTGACACACTCAAAACTGAAAAATACATGGCATAATGCATGGTTATTCTAATTGTTCAATGACCCCAAGAATGATGACAACTCTGAAAGCTTCAGAATTTCATGTGAGGATGTGCGTACAGCAGACTTGTTACGATGTGCTAAGGTATGAACAGCGAGATGACCAAGAACTTGTTTGAAGATGATTTTGTAAAACCATGTAGAGTGAAAGAAGAGAGTGTACTAAATTGTGCTTTGGATATAGGGAGGAAAAGACTGGAAGAGATGAGAGAATTTAAGTATCTAGGAGCTGTCTTGGTTAAGTGTGGTGATATGCAAAGAGAGATAAGAGAGAGAGCAGTATAGGGTAGAAGAGTCATTGGGTCCCATAACACTGTGTAACACAATTTTTGTTTCTGGATAGTAAGTTTAATTTCATAGTTGCTGATGCATAAAAGTAGAGAAAAAGGATATTATTCCCTTCAAACTTTGCTTTTGTGACCAGGATGGTGATATTTTGAAATTTACCTATTTCCAATTGGAGAATGAGCAAATTTGCACATTTATATTCACATAAAGTCAGAAAAACAACATAATATGAATCTAAATTAACATGTATTTACAATGATGTTAAACAAAAGTGATTACAAAAGATTTAGAAGTTTGTAGTGTTTTTGAGATTTATGATTGTACAGTAAATCACTTTCACGAATCAGACCCCAAATATAATCTCCCATCATGTTCTCGTTATATGTTCTTTGGTTGCAGTATTCAAAGTCCAGTATATCCTGGTGGAAGTGCTTGCCTTTTTCCTCCAAATACACTCCCCTGCTCTCCTTGAATTTATAAAGATGAGCATCTAGGATATGAACTCTGAGGGACATACTGTAGTCCATTTTGCTGTAGTTCTTCACCATATTCTTAACCAGCTCTACATAGTTTTAGGCCATGTGATTACCCAGGAAGCCCCAGACCACTGCGACAAAGCTGTACCAAGCTGTTTTCTCCTTCCTAGTAAGCTTCTTGGGGAATTCCTTGTACTCCAGGATCTTCTTTGTCTGTAGTCCGATGAAGACACCAGCTTTGACCTTTGCTTCAGACGGCTCAGGGAAGAAGTTTTGAAGGTACTTGAAGGCTGCAGACTCTTTATCTAGAGCTGTGACAGATTGTTTCATAAGGCTTGATTTTACATGCAGTGGTGGCATCAACACCTCCTGGGGTCCACCAGTGGCTCCCACTTGATTTTGTTGATCCCCACAGAAAAGTCAGTCCACAGTGGCCAGTCCCACCTGTGGTAGTGCACCGCGGTGTTCCTGTAGTCCCAAAGGCAAAGGTAACTGGGAAACTTGGTAAAACTGCCTTGGAGACCCATCAGGAATGCCACCATTTTGAAGTCTCCAATGACCTCCCAGCTGTAGTCATCATACTTCAAGGCATCTAGCAAGGTCTTAACACTGTTGTATTCTTCTTTAAGGTGCACCAAGTGAGCCAGGGGAATAGACTGGTACTTGTTCCTGTTATGGAACAGCACGGCTTTGAGGCTCCTGGATGAGCAGTCAATAAAGAGGTACCACATGAACAGACTGGTTACATTGTGACAAAAGCAGAGCCCATCTTGATGGATGAAGAAGCTGGAAAAGCTTAGGTGATGCTTACTCTGATCTTTGATTTGCATGCTTTCATCCAACAAGTTCCACTATTTGAGCCTAGATGTCAAAAGCTAGGCATTGGACTTTGTGAGACCAAGATCTCTGATCAAGTCGTTGAGGTCTTTTTGACTGAGGTATTATGGGTTTCTCTCCTCAGCTGCAGCTCTGAAATTGTGGTCTGGATCTACAACATGTTCCTCCCTGTCTGACTTTTTGCTCTATTCTGACAACGACTGCTCTTTCTCTAGAGGAGTTGGTTCGGGGAGCTCAGGGCCATGTAGCACTGGGGCATTGGATGATGGAAGGTCCGGATACGAGACAGCAAGTGCATTCTTGCCAATCTGACGTTTGGAAGGGTCCCCTATGCAGAAGTAGCAATTGCTAGATTGGTCAGTGGATTCCTGCCAAATTCTTGGGGTAGCGAACTTCGTGGCTCTGTTTTCCCCTCTGTACCATCCTGCAAAAGAACAATATAAAATTGTGATTATGAAAAAATTGATATATTTGCTTATGTTTATTTTTTAAAGAAAATTAAATTAAATTTTGAAATATAAAAGATTCTAAAAAATGTTTTGACCTAAAATTTTGCCTTCAAAATGAGCAGCAATTGTCTATCTTACCTTCCAGAGCTTTTTTCAGTGCTTGCAGGTGAAATGAAGTGTCCAGAATTTGTCTTGATCTCTGATAGGAATGTTCAAATATGCCTTGTAGGCCTCGCTCATCTTAGCAGATGCAGCCATGGAGTAATTTTTCGCTCATTTTGATAAATTTGCTGCAGACATAGCAAAATGCCTCTAGATGCCATCTCAGAAAAGTATGTATATTTATCCACTTGGCAGCTAGATCTAAACTGAGCAAGTTGGCTTAAGGTCCTTATATTTATACTACTATTTATATTACTGGAAACTTCTCAAAAATTCTATATCAGCTACTCAGCTCTGAATCTATCTGAAACTTTCTGAAAAACAAGTAAATTTCAAAATATCACTGTCCTGATCACAAAAGCAAAGTTTCAAGGGAATGATAGCCATTTTGTATACTTTTTAGACATAATCAGTTAGAAAATAACACATATTACCCAGGAATGAAAAAGTAGACATTTGTTACACAGTGTAATAGGATAATGATCACACTCAAAGTCCAAGCAATGTGGTCTGACTGTAATGGAAAAAACAAACAGATTTGTAAGAAAAGGATAGCAAAAGGCTTTCTCCCCATCCTCCATTCCTCCGGCATACACTGGCAGGAAAGCAGGTTGAAAAAATACCTTGCAGGATTGTTAAGCCTAAAGGAGATTTGTATTGGAAAGTCTTGAGGTAGAATGAACATGAATATGTCATGCAAACCATCACCAGCGTTATGCATCCCTTCACTTTTTGTTTTAAAGGCAATACGAAGGATAAACTTGAGCTCCAGCCTCTCAACTTACCATGCCCATATTATTCCTGATGTTGAAAGATGATACAGTAATTCTCAATTACTCTCTCAAAGCAGGTAACATGGGTTAGTCAATGTTAGTATGGTACCACAACCTGGCCAGGAAGAGATCAGTGGTTGAGAAGGTGGCATGATATACCACTGCGTTATGATGACATTGAATGGTTATAATGACTGATTACATGAATTATTCAATATTGGAGAGAAACAAGTGATGATCAAGCCTAATTTTGAAGATATTAAGGGTGTTGCTCTAAACAACATTTCTGGGAGCTAATTCCATGCATCAGTAATGTCATTGATAAAAATATATTTCACACAGTTCAGATTAACTCTGAGACCTCAAAGTTATAATCCATTCCTCTCATCTCTAATACTGGTGCTACTGTAAAGAAATGTTCAATATAACATTGTTAAATCCTTTTAAGTATTTTGAAACATTCTATTAATTTACCTCAGAGGCACCTCTTGCTCAGGGAGAACAAGTTTGATTCTTACAGTCTCTCCAGTTTATGAATGTCCTTAAGTGGGGGGGCCCAAAACTGCACTGCATACTCGAGGTGGTCTAAACAGACTTAGATATAGTGGCAATATCACATCCTTGCTCTTGTAAGTAAAGTATGTTTTTAAATCCTAACATCCTATTTGCCTTCTTGGCAGCTTCATTGCAATACTTGGAGAATTTGAAGTTATTGGAGACAATGACCCCTCAGTTCATAATCAAATTCCTTCTTGTAACAGCTGACATTTATTGACATTAAATGGCATTTGCCATTTACTAGACCATACTGCAATTTTATCAAGTTCCTCTTGTAATCTTAGCCTATCTTTTTCAGTTAATATGGTTTAGCTGGTGTACTGGTAGGGTTTTTATTAGAGTGGTATGACTGAGAGAGGACATGGAAATGCATCAAACAACAATAACAGTGCTTTATTTGGATAGATTATATAAGGTGGGATAACTGAGAGCAATAAGATACTGGAGGTGCAGGAGAAGTCAGTTGTGGCAGGTTGAGAAATATGAAGCAGGCTTGGCAGGAGTTCTGTCATGCTGGTGATGCTAGGTGTCAGATGAAGGTAATGGTAGGTGTCAGATGAAGCAGGAACATTTGGGAGAAGTGTGAGGCTGCTGAGTCATTGTGGAGCTGATGTAGGAGGAGGTGGGTGTGGCCGTATTGTGGGTCCTGGAGTGTGCAGCAACTTCTGAACTGAGATAGGGAAGCAGGAGGCTTCTGAAGTGTGTGGAGACTGCCGAATAGTGCTTGGATTGCAGGAGTGTTGCTACTGCACGTGATGGGTAGAGGCAATATCCCACGCAAACCCTGCTGAAGGTAGACATCAGATAATGAGGCACCACCTTGATGAAACCTGCCAGGAAGATGAAACATCAGGAGTCCTATTGGGACCTCTACTGATGGAGATGCCCTAAGGGTGGCTTGAGTCTGGAGTCACATTGCCAAAACTAAAGGTACCAGAGTGATACACTCCTCTAGTGGTGAGCCACCTGCCTGACTGCTGTCCTGCAGTGACACATGGGCTATTTAAGAGGTGGTGTCGTCAGGTCTGTGATCTGTGAACCTAGCATAAAAACAGAACTAAAAAAGTTGTTCAGAGTTGTTGTTATGCCTGTATTGTCCACAATGGGTTACCCATTCTCCTTTGCTAAGGGTACTATTTCACTCCTTATATGTTTCTTATTATTATTGTATCTATGAAATCTGTTTGAACTTCTGTTACTATTTCTTTCAATACTCACTTCATATTCTCTTGTTATTTTGATAAGAGCTTTCACTTGTCCTAGATTGTATTATATTGCATTGCAATATCTGGGTCATTGTCTGATTTCTTAAGTTTATAGAGTTTATTTCTACACCATATAGCTCTTAGAATATCTTGGGAGTACCATTCACACTTGTTGGTTTTATTGTTTCCGTCATGCATGAGAATGATTTTAACGATGGTGCATAAATTGATGATTAACACTGGCCCATAATTCCTCTGGGCATGAACCAGCAAGGGTGATACTCTTTAATGCATGGTGCAGCTCTTTAATATCTACCATTTTAAAGTTAGGAGTAATAGTATTGGTGTTAAGGGTGTTGGTTTTGATATTTATGTTGAACCTAACCATGTTATGGTCACAAGTGTTTAGATGTTCTCCAACACAGGTATTGGATACTAAGAACTCTTGGGATGTAAAAACTAAATCTAGTATATTAGCTCCCCTGCTTGGCTCAGTGACGGTTTGGTAGAGACAACTGTCTTCAGTAAAGTTAAGAAGTTTAGCTGATTCACTCTCTACACCTGAGATAGTTTGCCAGTTAATGTTTGGAAGATTAAAACCCCCAAGAATGATCAGTTTTATCATGTATTGCTCATTGTAAACACTCGTACATTACAGTGTCATTGTCTGCTGGCTGACTGTGGCATCTCAAAATGACATTTATGTAAAGTTTGGAAGATTTTGTGCTAATCTGAACCCACAAGTGTTCAACAGCAGGTAGATGTAGTCTGAATTTCGATGGGGTTTAAGTAGGATATTACATACAGTGCAGTTCCTACTCCTCGACCATCTCTATCCCTTACAAATAATTTGTAGTCTGGTAGATTGTACTCACTAATCAGATCCTTGTTTTTCATGTTCAGATATGTTTCTTTTAGACCAGTGATATCAACGTGTTCGCTGTTTACCAAACAATGCAATTCAGCTATTTTGTTTCAGTTGGATCTTATATTCATGTAAAATCCATTCAATTTCTTCAAGTAATTTCTCTAGGAGACTGGTGGTATGATTTGGTGACCAGCTATTTTTAGACCTAGGTGTGAAGAGCTCCCATTACCTATATCCCTAACATCACTGTCTGTTGGGGTGGGGAGGGGATATGTCGAACCTCCCTTGTGTGACATGTAATGTGATCTGACCTGGCGTCAGCCACCCGTTTGCTGTGTTCAACACACCAACCTCTACTGGGTCTCAGCAAAAATTATTCCCTTTTAGTTGTAAGGCAATTTGATCTTTGATTCACATTGCTAAGAGTTCTGCCTCTTTATTGTTGAAGTGAATGTCATCTTTGTTATATAGTTCTTTTTTTTTATGAATTTAAGCCACGGATCTAAAAATCGTTGTTAGCATCCATGCGCAAGTGTTGTTATGGTGTGTTTTATTGTGTTAGTGTATACCTATGAAGAATTACATAACTGGTTTCTACTTGAGTTTAGGTCTACTCGTTATGAACTTTGGCCAGCTTATTGGTTATCTGCATGAGCAGTATAAAGGAATTGTTTGACAAAATGAACATCAGCAAGAAACTGATAGATACTGAATGGCATTCTCATTCAGTGAATGATGTGTAAGAGAAGATCTCCTGTAAATAATGTGTGAAAGACAAGAGAACAAATGGGAACATCGGTCAAGGGGGCAGTGATAACAGGTAGTGATGGAATAAGTATTTTGAAGGATTGTTAAATGTGTTTAATAATAGAGTGGCAGATCTAGGTTTTTTGGTCAGGGTGATATGCAAATTAAGAGAGTCATGGAGAGTGGTTTGGTAAGGGGAGAAGAGGTGGTGAAAGCAAGAAGATGAAATGCAGTAAGGCAGAGGGAGTTGATGGTATTGCAGTTGTATTTATTAAGAAGGCATGACTGTTGTTGATTGGTTAGTAACGATGCTCAGTGTATGTTTGGATCATGGTGAAGTACCTGAGGATTGGCAAAATGCATGTATAGTGCCACTATATAAAGGCAAAGGGAATAAAGGTAGTGTTCAAACACAGAGGCATAAGTTTGTTAAGTATACATGGTAAATTGAATGGGAAGGTATTGATTGACTGGGTAAAGGCATGTATAGAGCATCAGACTGGGGAGGAGCAGTGTGATTTTGGAAGTGGTAGAGGATGTATGGATCAGGTGTTTACTTTGAAGAATGTGTATGAGAAATACTGAGAAAAACATGGTTTTATATGTGGCGTGTATGGATCTGGAGAAGGCATATGATAGGGTTGATAGAGATGCTTTGTGGAAGGTCTTAAGAATATATGGTGTGGGAAGTAAGCTGTTAGAAGCAGTGAGAAGTTGTTATCAAGGGTGTATTTCATGTGTATGAGTTGGAAGAGAGGAGAGTGAATGGTTCCCAGTGAAAGTCAGTCTGTGGCAGGGGTGTGTAATGTCACCATGGGTGTTTAATTTGTTTATGGATGGAGTGCTGAGGGAAGTAGATATAAGAGTTTTGAAGAGATGGGTGAGTATGCAGTGTGTTGGGGATGAGAGAGCCTGGGAAATGAGTCAGTTGTTGTTTGCCGATGATACAGCACTGATGGCTGATTCGAGTGAGAAAATGGAAGAGTTGATGGCTGTGTTTGGAAGGGTATATGAAAGGAGAAAGTTGAGAGTAAATGTGAATAAAAGCAAGGTTATTAGGTTCAGGTATTGGGATGTAAGTTTGAATGGAGAAAAATTGGAGGAAGTGAAATGTTTTAGATATCTGGGAGTGGACTTCAAAGCAAATGGAACCATGGAAGTGGAAGTGAGGCATAGGTTGGGGGAGGGGGTGAAGGTTCTGGGAGTGATGAAGAATGTGTGGAAAGAGAGAACATTATCTCAGAGAGCAAAAATGGGTATGTTTGAAGGATTAGTAGTTCTAACAATGTTATATGGTTGCAAGTCATGGGCTATAGATAGGGTTGCATGGAGGAGGGTTGTGGTGTTGGAAATGAAATGTTTGAGGACAGTGTGTGGTGCGAGGTGGTTTGATCAAGTAAGGGAGATGTGTGGTAATAAAAAGACTGGTTGAGAGAGCTGAAGAGGGTGTGTTGAAATTGTTCGGACATATGGAGAGAATGAGTGAGGAAAGGTTGACAAAGAGGATATATGTGTCAGAAATGGAGGGAACAAGGAGAACTGGGAGACCAAATTGGAGATGGAAGGATGGAGTGAAAAAGATTTTGAGCAATCAGGGCCTGAACATGCAGGAGGGTGAAAGAAATTCAGGGAATATGGTGAATTGGAGCAATGTGATATGCTGGGTCAACATGCCATCATTGAACTGAACCAGAGCGTTTGTAACATCTGGGGTAAACCATGTAAAGATCTGTGGGGCCTGGATGTGGATAGGGAGCTGTGGTTTCAGTGCATTACATGTGACAGCTTTTGTGTGGAATGTCTTTATCAGTAATGACATTCATGGCATCATTAATTTTGTAATGTAAGCAGTTGTGACTTTAGTGCACAAGACTCACAGTTTCCTCACTTGCATTTGCAGTGGTCATCAGGGTTTTTGAATGAAATAGTTTTTCCTCCAAAGCATTAAAACAGTTAGTGAGTGTATTCAGGAATGTGGAATTAGGAGACAACTGCTTAACAGCTTAATAAGGATTTTTTTAGCCAAACACTATAAGGGCAGAATGTATTGTCTTTGATTATTGCCATTATTTCTTCTCCTATTACAGTATAGATATTTTAAAGGATCTGCAAATATATCCCTATTGACTTCATCGTATTTAATTTGATTATACAAAAACCCTGCTTCAACAAATATAGCCATTATGCATAGTGTTCACAAGAAAGAGTTTTTAGGTACATTTATGCTGTATATACTCTATCTGACATTCTTAATGGAAAAACTAGGAGAAGGTGAAGTGTTTTAGATACCTGGGGGTGGACATGGCAGCGAATAGAACAAAGGAAGCATAGGTGACTCAAAGGGTAGATAGGGGGCAAAAGTTCTGGGAGCATTTCTACATATAACCCATTTAGACATAGAATATCCATAGATGTAGAATGTGAAGGTTGAACTAAGCACTCCATGCTTGGTGTAAGTGACAGCATCACGGATGACGTTCTTTAGAAAAACCTTGAGAATACCATGGATCTCTTCGTAAATGAGACTAGAGATAATTTTATATCTAAGTTGATATAGATATTCATAATCTCCATGGATTATATATTTAAACTGTGGAATATATAAAAAGAGAGGGCACTATCTGGGATGGCAAAAATGGATATGTTTGAAGATATACTAGTCCCAGTAGTGTTGTGTGGTTGCAAAGCATGGGCTATGGATGTGAATGGAAGAGGATGAATGTATTGGAAATTAAATGTTTGAGGACAATCAGTGGTTTGAGGAAGGTTGATTAAGTGAGTAATGATAGGATAAGAGAGATGCAAATTAGTATGATGTGTTGAATTGGTTTAGATATATAGAAAGAGTGAGGAGAGGTTGAGAAAGAGAATATATGTGTCAGGAATGGAGATAATAAGAAGGGGAAGACCAAAGTGAACGAGATTTTGAGTGCTCAGGGTCTGAACATGCTGAAGGGTGAAAGGCATTCATGGGATAGATTGAAATGAAGCAATATGGCATACAAGGGTTGGCATGCTGTCAGTGGACTCAACCAAGACATATGAAGCAGCCAGAGAAAACCTCTGGAAGGTCTATGTGGCCTGGTTATGTATTGGGAGCTGGGCTTTAAGTGCATCACACATGACAACTAGGTAATTGATGCAAGTAAATGAGGCCTTTTCTTTGTCTATTCTGGGAAATGATAAAATAGTATGAGAGAAAGAATTGAAATATGTTTTTCTGTGCTGTGCATTTATATCAAGTGTTGCCACCTTTTATACATAGCACATCTACTACAGGTTGTACCTTTAAATCCTGCAGCCTTGGGACCTAGCCATTGCCAGACCACAGAAAATGCCAGAAACAGAAATTGACCCCTTTAAAGGCCCTTGGGTGAACACTCTTACCAATTACCATCAGCTTGGTTTTATGTATTTCTGCAGCAATGGTGCAGCCAAGAATTGTTACCCTATTTTTGGAATGTTTACCCCAGATAGAGACTCCTCAGCATCTTGGGCAAGGTTTTTTTTGTGGTACACAATGCCAATACAGGGCAGATTCATCAGTATTATACCCTTGTTGTGGGGCTATAAGAAATTGACAGGACTGTTAATTAGCTCGGCTGCAGTATAAACAGATTTTGGAGCTTTGGCGCTGCCAGCAGCATCGCTCTGGTGACAGATCTACAAACTAATGGCAGCAGACTCAAAACATGCCAGACCTTGGTTACTGCTGGACCACAGGGTGTCGGATTAGAGAGACACAGCCTGTAGTCTGTTTGTTTGTGCACCAAGGGGACAGTAGTCTAGATGATGAAATCATTAGAGCATCTTTTGTGGTAGTTCAATTTTGCAGCTTTGTGCGGTGACATTTTGGGGCTACAGGCCAAAAAGTTTGCCTTCTGGGTAAACATCTGTTCTTCAGAAAGCAGAGATCTTCCAAGAGCACTTCTGCAGGAACTTTTCAAGTCCTTAGTTTGGTTGATCTACATATATAACCACTGAAAACCCATGTCTTGGACACACTTAGCAACTTATCTGATGTTTTGGACAGATACATCAAATCAGTATTGGGGCTTCCATTTTTTGATGGATTATGCAAGTGTGGGTCCTTACATGGAGGTACAAAAGTACTTTCATAACAGAAAAAAGATGTTGACTCCATGTTTTTTTCCAATTATAGAATGTTATGATTCCAGGATGGGGAATTTTATTTCTGATGGACAATATTGTGGCTGTCTGTTGCTTGATGGACAAGAATTATTTCAAATCCCTACCTCTCTTAGAGTTAGTGGAAAAGCTTCTCTCCCTGGGTGTTTCCAAAGGCTTTTCTCTCTAAGCCTCCTGTCCTCAAGGAGTATGCATTGTTTGGGCAGTTGTCCTATCAAGATCAATGTGAACAGAAATGATTATAGCGGAGGACTTTTAACTGGATCTTTTCCTTAGGACCAGCACCCTATAGGATTGGCACCCTAGGTGGATCTTGTTGGCACCAGAACCAATGCATTGCTGCCATTTATATATCTCCAGTTTTAGTCATGGGGCTGTTACAACAGATGCTATATCCTTGAATTGGAATTATTGGAACCAGATGTGTCTTTCCTCCTTACATTCTCTCAGAAAAGTTCCATAAAAACTAGTTGGTTTTCAGGTTTTAGTATATGCAGGTGTCCCCAAAGTGGGATAGACAAATTTGATGCCACAGACTCCTTCATCTGTGCCATACTCCTTGGTTGAAACCACAGGTTGTTCTTGACCACCTCAGCTTTTTTATAGGACTCCATCCTCAAAATTCTGGATTCTGAAATTTACACTATGAATTTTGTCAAACATGCTTGTGGGCAGAGGTTTGGAGAATGCCTGACAGATAACCTATTACTAAGTATTTGTAATTCTACTCAGAGATAGTACAGTTTGGTCCAGAAAGCCTCTCTGCCCATCCTTGAAGAATCTGCTGATATCTTAAACTTGACCGAAGTCTTTTCCAAAACAAGAGTAAGGCTCATACCATTATTGCCCCAAGTAAGAGTAACCTTCAAGAATGCTTTTCTCTAGGTTTTGGTATTAATCTGACAATCCCTATTTGAGTCAAGCATCTCCATTATTTATTTCTGAGGAGACTGGTTGTTTTTCCACTGCAGCACAAATGGGAACTTTCAAATTTTTATGTCAGTTCAACTCAACATATTTCTATGAAAACGCTAATAGCCTTATATTCTGGGAAGAGAGTTATTGAATTACATGCTACGTCTAGGCCTAAGAATCTTCTTTTACTTTGATGACCATCTCTGATAGTTAAAGATTAAATCCAACCCTAGATTTTATGACTAATAATAAAACTTAGATATAGAAATACCCAAGTTCTCATACCCTCATGGAAGACTTCATAAAGAAAGCATCATACCTTATTCCCAGCTTTCTTAAGAGACTGTTTTGACTTTACTAGAGATTATCAAGGGGACATTTATATGTATACATGGAACATTGAAACCCCTTTCTGCAATGAATATCACTGTATGAGTGAAGAAACTCATTGACATAACCTTGGTTTCAAGCTAGAAAACATGATTTAAGGAAGGTGGCCTCTACCTTAGCCTTGTTCATTGGTAGAAAATATATGTGGGTGTGAGGCAGGGCTGTGTGATATCACAGTGGCTTTTGAATATGAATATGGATGGAGTGATAAGAGATATGAAAGCAGAACTGTGGAAAAGGGAGTGCAGATAAGGAGTGTGATGATGGGGTATGATGGTAGCGACGAGCCTGTTTGCAGATGATAATGTTTTTTGAGAGTGAGGAGGAGTTGCAGAAGATTGTAAATATGTTTCATGATGTGTGTGAGTGTAGACTATTGAAAGTAAATGTGAATAAAAGTAAGAAAATGGAGTTTGAAAGGAAACAGAGTGAAAGTACAGATTCTGCAGAGCCCTACAGAGTGAGAGAAGAAGGTGAACTAAACTGTTTTATATGTAAATGGGAGAAAAAAGACTAGAAGAGGTGATAGAATTTTGGGTGGGAACTATCTTGGATAAGTTTGGTGATATGGAACGAAGGGTAAGGGAGAGAGAGCTGTACAGGGAAGAAGAGTCACTGGATCCCTTAATAGAATAATGAAAGGTCAAGGTTTAAATATGGAAATGAAGAAAGGATTAAAGGACAGTATAGTCCTCCCTACCCTGACCTATGCAGCCAAAACATGGGATGAGTCACGGAGGTCAAGAATCCAGGCTGTGGAAGTGAGCTATTTGAGAGGAGCATGTGGTATAACTAAATGGAATGAAGAAAGAAATGAGGGGGATAATGAGATATTTGATATGGCAGGGAATGCAAAAGGAATGAATTGCGTAGTGGTAGAGTTGGTGAAATGTAATACTTTGAGGCAGGTTGGGATTGTGGAAAGAAGGCAAGACGAGGAGTTTACAATGAGAGTGTATGATAGTATGATTAAAGAGGTTGGTAAGAGAGGAAGACTATCTATGACATGGGGAAATAGAGTGGAAGAGTGTTGGAGGGAAAGAAATGTAGAAGAATGCATAGAATGGTGTATACAAGGGAGACATATAAGGACAGGGATAAATGGATATTTTTTTTTGCTGTGGCCACCACCTTAATGGAAGTTTCCGGAGGGATTGGGAGTCAGAGATGTAGAATAGAATAGGACAGTACAGGGAAGAGTGTTCTATGCTCATGGGACTCTATCTAATGAACTTTCTGTGTCATCAATTATCCTTTTAGACCCTAGTAAACTGCCAACATTTACTGTCTCATTGGTCAGTTTATTGCAGCCATCCCCACCCACTGCCCTTACACTAAACCAGTACTTCTTAACAACCTTTCAGACTAGCATTTTCTAGTTTGTTGTCTGTTTCTGGTGTTACCTTGCTAAGGCAGGTGACAGCAAACAGGTGTATGAAGATAGAATTTCTGTACAGGTGAAAGTAATTTTCTAATCCTCTTTGAAGTGTATTTTTTGCATACATAATGAAAATCTAGAAATTATAGTCTTTTGAAGCTTACCTCAGTGATTTGTTTTAGGTTACTTACTATAAAGGATAACATATCACCAAACTTATCCAAGGTAGTTTCCACTTAAAATTCTTTCACCTCTTTCAGTCTTTTTTCCACCATTTACATATAAAACAGTTTAGTTTACTTTCTTCTCTCACTCTGTAGGGCTTAGAAGTAGTAGGTAGGAACATTTAGGCAGGAGCATTAGGTAGAAACATTAGGTAGAAGTAGTAGGTAGGAGCATTAGACAGTAGTAGTCATTAGGAACATTAGGTAGGAGCCTCTGCAAACACTGCGCTAGAGTTTCCCTCTGCCAGCGGCCTTTTAATGGTGAGGCACTAAAGGCTAAGTAGCAGATCTGGAGTTCTTTAGTTATGGAGACTCAGTTGCTGTGGCCACCCATTTGAGGGAGTTCCAGTTGGAACAGGCATCAGAGATATAGATCGATAGATAGATGGATAGTGATGGTGATGAAAAGGGAGCTGAGTTACAGTTGTGGCAATAAATTTCATCATACTGAAAGAGAAAAGGAACTGAGAGACATGATTACATCTTTTGAGTTTCTGAATGAAACTGACAATGTCAGGAGTGAAAATTTTTTTTAGCAATAAAGAAAGATCAATGAAAGGTTGGAGCAACAAACTGAGCAAGGTAATCTAGATAACCATTAGGTTCATGCACTTTACAAATTTCACAAAATTACAAATTACAAGTTTAAAAGTATCTGAAGAAGGACTTATGTGATGATAAAGTGATGAGGTCGTGAATGTGGACTTTATAAAGAAAAATAAGTTCTTTGTAGTATGGTAAAGAAAGTTTAAGAGATGAGTCTCTGTGAGAGTAGAACCCTCCTCTTTGTAATGTTCAAACTAAGGAGCAGAATTAGTGTTTAGTAAGAGATCATACCTGTCATATATATACAGTCTTTGAGACCATATGTAACTGAATTTGGGCAGATGACAGAATTTCCTCTCTACTGGCATCATTATACAACTTACTTGAGAGGGAAGTAAAGTTGTCATCTTGATTTTTATTCTGTTTTCCACAAGGTAAAATTTTGCTTATAATTGTAACCCATATTATTTTATTTTATGAGAGCATATGATATTGTAGATAAATGTATTTGTATCTGAAAGGGAAAGAAGTGCCCTAGGTTCCTTTATTACCAGAAGTAGTTATTTATTATTATCTTTAACTCTCCTTATGCTTTCTTTTCTTGAACAAGTGCAAATAGTATTTCAGCTCACTCATAAGTATCCTCAGCATATGTCTAGTTTGTGGAAATGAACAAAGTCTTCAACACTGTAGCATCACCCCATAATTATATTCTTTGTTTCCTTATGGCACCATGTGATGTTAATATATTTAATGTTTACAACAGCACAACAAGTTAGCATTTATAAAGTATAGCATCCATATCTGAAATACCCTTAGCTTTTGCAAGAACACTAACCTTACTGATCTGTCTCTTTCATTCCTCTTTGATTAAGCCAAAATACCATAAACATCTTGGCTGTGAGTTCTGCAAGACCATGAAATTATCCTTAACTCGGCTTCCATTTTTTTAGGTTAAAGAAGGGTGTCAAATATTTTTCCAAGAAAAATTATTTGAAAGCATAGGAAAACTGTTTAACATTTTAAATGAGTAGACTGAAAAGTGTTTGCTTAAGAGTGAAGATTCTAAAATGTTGGTATACTGTGATATAAAAATTAACTCTGTGATCATATGTGTTGTGGGTATGCATGATTGCATCAAGGTAGAAAGGTAAGACTGAAGAAGTTTGATTTTATGGTCAGTGCAGTCAAATGACAGTGATACATGGAATAAGAAAGAGTAACATGGCAAAACAAGATGATTAAGATCATGACCAAGGTAATAGTAATTCAACTGAAAATGGACATAATGAGAGTGAAAAGATGGGTTATGACTAGGAAGATTATGGTGAAAAAACTGTGTAAGATATGAATGGAAAAGTAGATGAAAGAGAAAAAAATAACAAAATGAAGAAAAACTGGGAAGGATAGAAAACAATAAGAAAACAAGAAAAATAAGAACAGAATTAAAACAAAACCAAAAGAAGCATGAAAAAAAGGAATGTAGGCATTACCTCTGAAGAAGGTGTAAATTTAGTAATTTTTTTTTCATACATATTTGCCATTTCCCGCATTAGCGAGGTAACATTAAGAATAGAGGACTGAGTCTTAGAGGAAAAAATCCTCACTTGGCCCCTTTCTCTGTTCCTTCTTTTGGAAAAGTGAAAACAGGAGGGGAGGATTTCCAGCCCCC